>CAUYOR010021811.1:0-30054 GCA_963573925.1 Callimico goeldii
TGACCAGGATGGTCTCGATCTGTTGACCTTGTGATCCACCCGCCTCGGCCTCCCAAAGTGCTGGGATTACAGGCTTGAGCATTTACTTCCTATTAGCCCTAACTGGTAGGTATGATTATCATCATCCTCTTTTCACAGAAAAGAACACTGAGGCAGAGAAAGGAATCTTCCCAATATCAACAGCTCCTAGGTGTCTGCACTGGGGACCAGGCCAGGCCTGCAATTGTAAACTGAACTGACAAGGATATGCCAGCACAGAGTCGGATTCAGGTGACATGTATAACACTTGGGACACTGCTAACTCTTATTTTCAAGGAAAGCAATCATTAGGGCAGAAACTATTTTAAAATGTATGCAAGTGAGACTGTGGGATCTTCTATGAGAGAGAATATGTTTGCAGAAAGCACAGCAGGTCCCCTGCCTGTCATGACTGGAGAATATATCCCTGTAGGTAAAGAGAGATGATACAGAAAAGCAAACATAACGAGCAGTGAGGTAGGTAGAACTGCAAAGACCAGGAACAATTCAACTTACTTCCTGACTTTACCCTCCGCACTCTCCATCACATAGTACCCTGGTTTGCACTCATATTTGCAGACGGTGCCCACATCGTGGTTGGGCTGGAGGCAGTGAGGCAGGAGCAAGTTGGCATTTGGAATAACAGGGGGAGTATCACACTCCAATTTGCAGTAGACTTCAGGGAGAGACCAGAGACCATCTTCGAGACACGTCAGCCATGGGCTCAGTCCTGAATCCAGGAAAGAGAAGCAGAGATGCTCGGAACAGAGACCCCAGAAAGATAATAATAGCAGATGAAACGAAAACCTCTCAACATACTGGCGTCTTTCAAAAGTCACATTATTCTTTCTTGAACAGCATCTCAAAAATCCCATGTCAAATGTTTGTCCTGCATCTTATTACTTATGGAGTATCCAGTGTGATGCTCTTATATAAAACAGAGGTCAGATAAATCTTCCTTGACCCAGATGAAAGAATGGCCACCACCTAAATCATTACTTCTTTTCCTACCTACAAACAATAAAAAAGTATCATGGAAAGCATTAAAATAATAATAGATGACACTTTTATAGTGCTTATTATATGGCAGGCACTGTTCTAAGCATTTTACATGTATTAACTTGAGTAAACTTCAAACCTCAAACAACCCTATGAAATAGATCCTATTATTATACCCTATTATGCAGATGAGGAAATTGGGGATTGGTAACTTGCCCAAGGTAGTAAGGGGCAGAATCAGGGTTTGAACAGAGGTAGTTTGGATGCAGAGTTCTGTATTTAAACACTATACCATATGCCTCAGTACAATTCATGGTTTCTCCAAATGCAATCCATGAACTACTCACATAGCCTTATTATCTCACCCCAGACTCACTAAGCAAGAATCTCTTGGAGAAAGGTTCAGGAATCTGCAATTATAGCAAACTTCCTGAGTCACTGTTAGGCACACCAAATTCTAAGAAGCCGCCACTTAGAGCAGGTTCCACCCCATCTTCATCTCTACCCAGCAGCACTAAAGCCAGGGACAAATTCACAAATTACTCGGAAGATGGTTGTAAATATTAAATTTTAAATTGTGTACAATCAAATGTAGCTTGATTATGAATATTATCAAGACAACCATTCTAGTAGGCTTGCCTCTGGGCTATACAACGTCAAATAAAAATAGAGGAAAGTCTCTGATTCTTTCATTCATGAGAATCTGAGCCAGTGCATCCTTTCAAGTAGCTGGGGACAAAGAATGGTGTTGCCCTTTGGGACTTTTCTGGAGTTATCAGAAGATGTTGACACAGTGGAGCAAATGGGAAAGGAGTCACGGTAAAGAAAAGAACCCCAAAATACCCTCAAGAGCGAGGGACTAAAGAGAACTTGCATACAGTTCCTGGTTGGCCAGACAATACCTTGCAGCTTGGCTGGAGGGAGACAAGAGATTGAGCACCGTTTCAGAAAGCTGGTTCCCTCTGAGCAGGAGAAGTCTGCATGGTTCACCAAAGACGGGTCAGGAACACCACAGTCCACAGGAAGGCAGCTCACATTCTGGTCCCAGTGCCCAGAAGAACATGTGAGCAGAACTTCCTTCTAGAAACAGAGAAATTGCTTCTGTCAAAGTCACATTTTTAAAAGGCTTATCAGAGTAGTTTCCAGGCTTTAGAAGAGTCTTGGTAATTATCTGTCCAAACATTTAAAACAGGACAAACTTTTTTTGCCTTTCTCCCTCTTTAGGCCTCATTGTTTTAACATACATTCTTACAATCCTCAGTATGATGCTGATGAAAGCATCATAGTGTCAGAGAATCATTAAATGGCAAGCTGCTTTCCAGTTGCTTCTCCAGACCTATTCTCTTCCCTTCTCCACCCTGCTCTGGGCCAGGGAAACTGACCCCAGTGGGTTTCATGCCTCTGACTTGTGCTTGCATTCAGATTCAGGACCTGGTGTCAGGAGCCTGGAGAGGGAGAGGAGAAGAGGGGTGCCAGGGTGCTGATTCTCCCCACTTTCTTTCAAGGGTCACTGAGGGTTGGCTGTATCTTCTGGAAGCCTGCTTCACACAGTTTCAGATCCTTCTTCCATGATTCTGCACTCCTACAGTAAACCTTTCAGGCCTAGGGGTGATAATTGAGCCTCTTTACCAGGGACACTACACCATCTCCCTGTGATTTTTCCATATCCTGCCTGCACATTTATGAGTAGTCCCTTGATTAAATTCTCTCAAATTGCCCACTTTCGAGTATGTCATCTGTCTCCTGCTGGCACTCTTATTAATAAGCCAACTGCTAATGCTGCTGAAAATAATTAACTCCACTGAGAATAGTGGTGAGAGTTAATGCATACGAGGAATCTTCCAAACCTTGTGGTTAAATGTGAGTCTAGTCATTTCCTAGGGCCTGCCATTTCAGTAGGGTAGCCCTAGAGCACACTGCTACTAATTCAATGAAGAGACATTTATTGAGCACCTAGAAGGGCCAGGTCCTGTCCTAAATGAGACACTCTCCAGGAGCTAAAAAATCTATCAGGCAAGCAAATCGCATGTTGAAACAATGGTTCAAAAACATGTGAAGGAAGGAGAATAGAAAGGAGCAAAGGAGGGAGGAAGGCAGAGAAGAAAGAAGGAAAATGTTAGAGCTACATTTTTGTTTGTTATATCCTATCTCCTTCTGTAATGATTGGAAAGAATGCAATAAAAAGACTGCAAACCATAAAACAGAAGTAGAAAACTGAGATCAAGAAGAAAGAAAACAGAAATATGCAACAATAAAGCTATATTGTATAATGCATGCTTCTGTATGATGGTACAACAGCATTTTGGGAGCTGGAGGAGGATCTGCCATCCTTGGTCAGGGAAGAGAGCATGTAGGAGAAGTTTCAGAGCAGGTAATACAGGATTGGCCTTTGAAAAATGATCAAGACTTCCCAGCAGAACAGGGGGAGGTAGGAGAAGAAGGTGTCTAGGGTAGGGGAATGTAACAAGCCAGTACCTGGAGACCTAGAAGCTTATGGCTTGTTTGCAAAACATGCAGCCAACGTTCTCCCTACTGGATTATCAAAGGCCTAAGACAGAGAGGGGAGTTTCTATGGCTGAGGCAGCCATCCTGCCAGGAAACCACAGTGGCACCAAAGCCAAAGTTAAAATGACTGCTGAAGGCACCTGTCACCCCAACGCAAACTCCTGGCTACCTGCTCCTCCCTGCCTCCCAGTGTTTCCCTATTGCTTGCCAGAAGGACCCAATTCAAAACCAGACACATTTTTCTGTTTAGTTTCAGTTCTTGTGTCAACAAAAAGGAAATATCCCCACTGTCTTGTGATGACAAATAGGGAATGTATAATTTCCTTCATGGGGTCAGCCTCAGGTGACAGCACGTTTGGTCAGCTGAACAGTGCTGTTGCTTACTGAGCCATGCAATTGTCAAAGGAGGAGCTCCCACCCTCATTCAGTCCAGACGCTGCCCCTCACATGTGTAACCGAGCCTGCAAGTCTGGCTCTAACCACAACTAGCCACTATCACTTAAAGAATGCCTCTCAAGGCCAGGCGCAGTGGCTCACGCCAGTAATCCCAACACTTTAGGAAGCTGAGGCGGGCAGATCCGAGGTCAGGAAATTGAGACCATCCTGGCCAACATGGTGAAACCCCATCTCTACTTTTTGTATTTTTATACAAAAAATTAGCCAGGCACAGTGGCATGTGCCTATAGTCCCAGATACTCAGGAGGCTGAGGCAGGAGAATCACTTGACCCGGGACGCAGAGGTTGTAATGAGCTGAGATCACACCACTACACTCTAGCCTGGGCGACAGAGTGAGAGGCTGTCTCAAAAAAAAAAAAAAAAGAATGCCTCTCATACTTTTTGTATATTACCTGGTGCTTCTCCCGTCTCTGTTAGGTACTGTCCATTTTGTACTGAATTTGCTTCTAATTTTAATGAATTACATATGTTGCCTTTTCTTCTCTCCCCTTCACCACTTATCATGAGTGGATTCAGTTCCTGTATTTTTTCCATTCTTTTTATTTATTTTCTGGAGTGGACATTCCTTTGTCTGAGCCGAGATGGATGAAGAACGGTAATAAAGGCTCTGCCTTCCTGACTAAAGCATCACAGACCAAGAAGTTGGTGACTCAAGGTATATTAAAGGTCGTTTTTCTCTAGGCAGAACCTAAACCAGCTGAAGCCAAAGAGCATACGTATAAATCCTGACACCTCTAAGCAAGTGAAATTCTCCCACAGGTTTCCAACCTGTTAAGCAATCAATTGGCACAAAATTAAAAAAAAAAATCAACTCTTGTAAATCACTGATGTGTAGCTAACAGCTGTGTGTCCACTCTTTCCTTATGAGACCACATCTTTCTGTTTTTTTCCTGGAGCACAATCATCTCTTGTCTAGTTCATCCTTTTTCTATCTTATAATATGGTCATGTTTTCTAATGGTTGATTTTATGTTTATGATTCCTCTGTAGGGTACTGAAGACTCTCTAAAGGAAAGATGGAAAACAGAATTCATAGTTGAGAATACATGACCATTCTGCTCCTAATAGTGACAACAGTTAGAGTGCTATATACCTATCATTTTGCCAAAAGCATTTAAATTATTTCCAGTCATCATAATAACTCAATCAGATAAGTTATCTGTTCTTATCATTTTCAAAATGTGAAAACAAGTTTAAAGAGATTAATTTCTTTCTTTTTAACCCAAAGTTACACATCCCACTATATATGTGTAACTTTCTTTTAACCCAAAGTTACACATATTTAGTGGAGCCAAAATTTAATTCTGATCTATCTCCTGAGCCATCCTGTTAATCTACATATTCTACTACCTCCAAACCATCTTGAAATTCTGAAAATGGTACTGTAAAAATTTGAAATGGAGCTCATAGAAATTTGGAAAATTTGGCCAGAGTTAGAATCATGATAGAATCTCCGCCTCGGTAACAGCTTTAATTCTTCTGGGGAGAAAACTGGGTTCTCTCTCTCCAGTCTTTTTGTAAGGAGAGTTGTTGGAGGACGGACAATGTGAACCACAGACCTGTTGATTACAACCAATCTTTCCTGAAAACACACATGTCTGAACTGTGGTGTTCTCATCTTAAAGGCAAAAGGAGGGAACATAATTTCTGACAGAAAGATAAACAAGGGAGAAGAACAGAATAAACATTCTCATTTACTGCCCACCTCAGGAAAAATTTACAACCCTGTACATACTTTTAGATACCTTGCATTTCAATTAAGCCATGCTTCCCTCTGCTTGTTAGAGCCCCCACGTTTTTCTTTCAAATGGTTTAAAAACATCTGCTCTTTCCTTGTGTAGCCAGAGTTAAGAGTATGAACACCTCCCCTTTCCAGGAACTTGGTCCTGGTGATCACGATATTTCAACTCACCTGCATGGGTCTGATGTACTGCCCACTGCTGGCCTGAAGGACAAATCCCCTTTGACAAGTGATAGCACACTTCAGAAGACCTGGGCCTGCGGAGGTACAGTTTACCACATCAGCGTGATCAAGCAGCAATGACGGACAGCTGTCCTGCCTCCCACAGGGCCGATGGACACAGCTGGGATGAAAGAAACAGAAGCATGTTAGGACTGGTTGAGAACCAACAGACAGCAGCAATGACTTCGCACCTCCTTCTGGGAGGGCTTCTAAACCAGAGAGAACAATTTTTCTCCAAAACCAATATTTAACTCATAATCTTTTTTCTCTACTACCCAACAGCATGCAGCATAAAAAAACATTAAAAATAACAGCTAAGTAGTAACAATTAGCTGAGTTTCTGTGGCTCTTTCTTCCAGGAGGATCAAATGTGATGAAATAAGGTGGAGAACAGATTCTGAAAGTTCTGTGTGGTTCAGAAATGAATAGATCATGGGATAACACTCAAAATATTTAACAACCAGTATTGCTGGGTCCCAAACAATTAGAACAAATCCAGGACAAAGCTGACGAGTGAATCCTGAAGGCCCCTAGTTATGTCAGGCATCAATCTTTCAAATATTTGATCACAAGGTGACACAGAAGGCCATGTCTGAAGGGACTAGGTATCTGAGATAACAGAAGGCAACACCAATTTACCGATTGGTATGGAAATATTTTGACAACCACGAAGCCATAGCAGTACATACCACCGAATATCAGCAAAGGCTGAGCAGAAATTGAACCGATTACTGGAAGAGGAAACTCACACATCTTGAATCCATGTCTCATGCCTAATCTTAAGCTAGATGCTTCCACAGACATCCTCTCAGCAGAGAACTGCTGCTTGGATTACTAGGGCCAATCTAGACTCGGCCTGGACTGTAACAGCAGCAAGAATACACTGGAGCAAAACAAGTGTTACCCTCTTGCCATGGCAGAACCAACCGTAGAGGTTATCAATTCGGGCATTAGCCTTGGGCTCTCTGGAATTGTATCCTGGACCCATCATTTACTACCTGTGTGACTTGGAGTCAGTTATTCATTTCCAAGTGTTTCAGCTCCTTCCCCTACAAGATAGAGATAATTGTGGCAACCTCACAGAGTTGCTATTCCTCTACTGCTTTACTGCAAAAGGCCTCACTGGTCTGTTTGCTGTTAGTCACTCTACATTTTTGTTCTCCCATTTGTACCTTTGCTCAGTTTGTTGAGATTTCTAAAAGGCCTTCTGCTATGGTTGAGATATGGTTTGTCCCCACAAAAACTCACGTTGAAATGTGATTCCCAATGTGGCAGTATTGGTAGGTGGGGCCTAGTGGAAGGTGTTTGAGTCATGAGGGTGGATCCCTCATGAATGGTGGTTGCGACTGAGTTAGTTCTCACTGAAATAGGTTGGTTCTCATGAGAGTGGGTTGTTTTAAAGTGAGGGTGCCTCTCAGGTTTTGCACATTTGCATGTGTTTGCTTCCGCCATGTATGACACAACAAGAAAGCTGAGCAGACACCAGTGTGACGTTTCTTGCACTGCCCAGCCTATAGAACCATGAGCTAAGTGAATCTCTTTCCTTTATAAATGACCCAGTATCAGTCATTTGGTTATAGCGACACAAAATAAGCTAAGACACCTTTCTTCTCAAAGAAGTCACTTCAGATATCCTCTTCCTTTGAAATTCCCAGTGAAATTTAAAAAATAACTAACTCTCTTCTAGCATTTCTTTTGCTTTATCTTGTGTTATAGTTATGCATGCATTTTCTCATTCTTTAGTTAATGAGTCAACTTATTTATCTTTTTATTCACAAAGTAATTAGTATCTGAGTGTCTCCTAAATGCTGAATGTCACAGCTAGATTATGGACATTTTGAAGAGGAAAACTGACTCTTACTCACTTTTTATTCAACATATGCCATGCTGTAGTCGACACAATTAAAATTAGTTGAATTAAGATTGCTCATGTTACAGACAGCAAAGTCAGTCCATGGCTATGAAAATGAGAAATCTGTTAAGTTTTATAAAAGTAAATGAGGATCTGAAATACGAAAATATCATTAAACACTAATTCAACCATCTTGCTCCACTCATTCATTAATAAGCATGTACTAAGCACATACTGTTGGGAAGCCCTCGATCTGAGTACCCTTGGTACTAGAACCATGCTCTTAGGGAATACGTAGTCTAGTATGGAAGACTGACAAGATATTTTCTTGCTCTTGATGTTGTTGCCTGTGGTGCTAATTATTAGCCCAAAAATACAACTACTAGGAGTCTTGTCATCAGTAGTGTGCTCTGTTTGCCCCTGAATTGTGTTAGTGGTCAACGATTTCATCAAACATCTAGGCAACAATATAAAAAAGTAGAAAACAAAATGTCATTGAATATGCACATAATGCCTTCAAATAATTGAGACTTGACTTAAAAAGCACTAGCCCAAAAAGGGTGGATTCTAACTAAACATGCTAAAGTTGCGGCCCCTGATCTTATACCCTTGGGATTTAAATTATATGCCAGTGATACTCTCATTTCTTTTATCTATGTTTATTAGGTAGGAGTTGGAAGAATTGGAAGTGATCAGTGTGAAAAAAAATGTTTCCGCAAGTTTAAACCCTGGTTATTTCTTGTGATGATGAAGTATCCACTATGGGACCTGATGAATGAAGAAATAAATAAGTTGGGGGGTGACAATGAGTCAGCATGAACCCCCCCCAAATTCAATGCTGATCTACAATGTAGGAAATAAATCTTTGTCTTCAAGTATTTATTTAATCTATCTGATGAGGAAGATAAAATCTAACCATCCTTTATGGTATGTGATCAAGATGCTTCATTAGTGATGCTAAAGAACTCCTAGATGCCACTCGGTATGGATGTCCCAAATATAAACTCTTCTTCAGCATGTTGAGCAGGAAGTACTGGAAAACCGAGAGTCATTAATACTCTGGTTCACATCAGTTTATCGGAAAGAAATTAAGGTGAAAAGAGCAAGTGCTGTTTTTGAGTGACTTCAGTCAATTAATCCACGCCATCATTGAGGACAAATACGTGTTGAGAAAAGACACAAAACAAATGCTCTGCATGAGCCTTCCTCCCTCAAGATGGGAACTACTACTACTATGACTACCAGTGTGAGAAGCCTGTCCATCAGGGGCAACATGGGAGAAGACTGAGACAGGGGAGAATATGAGAGGGAAAAGTGGCATGAAATAAGACCAATACCAAAAAGAAGGACCAAACCCAGACCTGTTTATGAAGTGAGAAATGGTTTTAGGGCAGCTGTTGCAAATTCTTTCACTAGCTTATATTTCCATTTGCTTCCTTTTTAAGGAATTTGTTTTATGAGGACGGAGTTTGTCAGGTCATTAGCTTCTGATGGCATCTGGTACCAATTGTAGACTTTTCTCCCTTGCACCCCAACCCCAAAACCCCTTTTGTGTTTCTCTTCCACTACAAACACTGCTTCTCTGAGTGAGGCTGTTGTGTTCTCCATTATTCCACCCTCCTGATACATTCTCCTTTCTACCTAATGCTACATAAGTAGTAAAAGTAATTCATACTAAAACTTTTTAAAAGCTTTCTTCTTATGGTCTTTGGACAAACCTTACTGAAAGTGGCAGAAGTGAAGCCTTACAATGCCCCAGAGAAGTGGGAAGTTAGATATTTATCTTGGTTTGACATACAAGGAAACTAAAGCTGTTTGGAGACTGACTGGAGGCCACACAGCAAGTCAGAGGAAAATCCTCAGGCTGGATCTCAGAGCCCTCACTCTCAGGGCCAGCCTAGACCACCGGGCCATCTCCCATGGGACGAGGTTGTTTTCCTGTTGCTTTCTTCCCAATTCAGGAGCTGGCAGCAGAGGCCAGAGTGAGCCAAAAAGCTACTCAGCAGGGTAGGCAAGGAAAAAACATAGCATATCTTACTAGTCCAATAGTTTTGAGCAGTTCTGTTTTAAATAACAGTAAATCAAAGTGATGATATTGATCCAGCTGCTGCTGTCTGCATGATGCCCTTCCCAGTGTGTGTCCTTTTTTGGCAACACCCGCTTGTCTTCCATCTGTGTTTCCAGCTCTTTCCCCACCACATTACAACGTGTTCTCAGGTAAGAAAATGATGGACCCAGTCAGATGTGATTCGCAGGTATTTCCATTTTAACAAGAGTCAGTGTTTTAAGCCAAAGGATGGAGTTTTTCACAAGGGAGGTTTAAATCAGTAGGCCTTTAGAAATCACACTATGTAGATGGTCACCTACACATAACCCTAGCTTTGCTCTTTGCCTCTGCTCTGATAAGCCCCTACCCTCTTTCTGTTGGTCTTCACTTCCAATGCCATTGTGTTACAAGGTTTTAAAAAATACTTTTTATTGAGGAATTTTTGTTCAAAATGTATGTTAATCCTTGGCTACTATCCTCTTGTATAGAACCTGCCCATAGGCACCCAGCCACAATCCTAGCAATGCCCTGCAATAATGGCATGTGTTTTTCCTTTGCTGCTTGTGTATGTGAATGATGCCTGTATTTGTGAAGCCTCTGTTGGCATAATTCCTTAAGATTGGTCCTGTTATTCCATGAGGTAGGCTTTACCAGAGGTGTGTGTTAGACTCACTTGAAGCTTTTAAAAAATATACTCCTTATTTATCCCCTGAAAATTTTGATTCTGTAGGCTTGCAGTGGGGTTCCACCATCTGATGCTTTTAAGTTTCAAAGTGCTGATGCTTACTAGGAGTAAACCTCGACCCCATAAAGATCTAGATATATGTAACCTGAAAGATATGTCAATAACTTCTATAGGCTAAGACTATAAAATAGCAAGACTGACTCCAGAAGGTGACATTGGCCCCACTGCTTCATCATTACGTTTTACTATATTAAATTATCATGAAGAAGCCACAAGGTAGATCAAAAGCATAAAACATATCCCCTATTCTGAAGAAACTCTGAATATAGCTGAAAATAAAAAATAATTAAATCATGTGTTACTGATTATAAAATCATGGCTATTTCTGAGAAAAATGTATTATTGAATTTGATGTGGCTTTCATGTATGAAGAAAATTTGGAAAGGCAAGAGATGTCCTGGAAAGTTTTCTCCAACTCTTTACAGACAGAACAAAGGCAAGGCAGCAATCTCAAAACATGGATAAAAATACCACTTCCCCTATCACTGAGAACCAAATAAAATTCAGTGTGTGCAGATCTCTTAAATTCTAACAACTTTAGAATTCTATACTGAAAGGAGTCAACCTTTACATCTGGAAACAGACTTAGTGGCAGGTTCCCAAAGTCTTCCTATACCTTTCAATGGTTAGTGAGGGACAGGGTAAGGTTGACACCAGAAAACAGACATCATTATTTGCGGATAGAGTGGCCAGCCCCACCAACAAACTTTTCATGAACTGTCCCCCAGAGAATGCCAAACCAGGCACCTTTTTTAGTTGTCCATTTACGAGGCCATCACAGGGACACTGGCATAGCCTCCAACCCAGGTCCATATTTGGGGAGCTGGACAGTTCCTAACAAACAGGCAAATTCCTGTTGTTCTGCCTATGGCTGCCCTGAAGCTTTGGTTCAAGGTTCTCCTGAGGGTCTGAGCAACCCTGAAAAAACGTCAGAGGGCTAAAACAATATTTCTGAGTCAGTCCGAGTCAGTACTAAAATCATTTTTTCTCCTAAGTAAGAGTGTGTGAATGACTGTGGGCTAAAGACTCCATTTCCTGATTGTGATGGAGGTGGGAGAGGGTGGGCTTTTAACAACCATTTTAGAGAAACCAGACCTCATGAAAACTGAAACAGATCTTAAAGATAATTCAACTCAAATTTCTTGTATTAAATGAAAAAACTTAGTCCAGAAGAAACGATGGGACATTTCAGAACTTCCTACAACAGTAAGATTGTAATATTATAACAAAGAAGCCTTGACTGAGCTTTAGCTCAAACTTAAAATCAGAATGACGTCGGCTCATAAACTTTTCTAAAGTCAATATCCCACCCTCCCCCAGGCATTCATAAAAGTCTGATCACAACTTTTATCTAGAATCTAGCTTTGCTTAAGAGAAACTGGCATTGGTACCACCCTTTTCAAGAAACAGTACAGTGTGATGAAGAAAGTAGTGGTCAAGGCCACATGACTTTCGTTCTGGTCTTGGCTTGCCCCTGCTGGCCTCTAGGACTTTGACCAAGTCTCTTAACCATCCTGGCCTTCTATCTGCAAATTAGTAAAATGATGGGGTTGAACTGGGTTCTATCAAAGGGCCCATCCAGCTTTACCATGGTATTGAGTTTCACAGATGAGGTGACGGTGGTATTGGGGTGGGAGTGCAGAAAACCCGTGAACAGGCAGGATGTGGTAGAGAACTCAAGAAAGAGTTTCTCATAATCTTTCTTGCCCAGTGTATTTTTGCAGTGTAATGCCCAACTTTTCAGTCGTTTAGTTAAACAAACTATTGCAATTCATTTATCCAAGAAGTGCCACTCTTGACTAAATAGCAATCCCAGAGGTCTCTCTAGAAACAGCTCTTTTAAGGTTAAGTAGTAAAAGAGGATCATATTTTTCTCTATTCCTTCACTTCATTTTATTGATTCTTATGGAAATAAGAGGATATGGCTAAGAAGGAATGCATGCTCTGAATTTGGCAGCAGATAGGAGTGGGATGTACAGAACGTAGAGTGGACTGGATGAGGCAGAGTCCTCATTTAATTTTCCTACCACCAACTGCAAACCAAATGTAATGACAATAATAGCATTCATCCTTAATAGCTTTGCTATTTATCCAAACTAATAGAGAAAAAATGTCTTAATTCTGACTCCCCATTGTGCTTCCTCCTCACTTCTGGTTTCATCTCTGCTGTGTAGAACAGGAACCAGGTTATACGTTAAAAACATTTCCATTCTCCTTCTTGCACAGACCAGTGCTGGTACTTTGAGGTGTTGAGAACCCTCCTAACTTGGAAAATAAAATTAATTCAAGTTCTTCTCCTCTGAAGATTCTCATCTAATGGAAACAGAGGAATCTCAGCAGTAATTTTGATTCTTCCTTCGCATGATAGAAAAATGGTGAATTATTACGCCAAACGAACTTCTTCCATTCCTGTATCCTGGGAAAGTGGAGGTTTCTCTGTCCCTTTGTTTAAGTCTCAGCACACGATCTGGCTCCTCAAAATAGATCTTCAGGGTATGTCCATCTCTTCCTATAATGTGACCTATTTGTAAGTTCAGAACTAGACTCTGGGGGTCCCAGTGCTGGGTAATTTGCTTTACTCATTTTGATTCTGGGTATGGAATTCTGGGTTTTATCATGTTTTTCTGTAAAAGTCCCTTCCAAAGGTCCCCTGTCCTTCTGAAGAGAAACAGATTTACATTACACAGTCAAAAATACTCTCTTTCAAAAGCCCTGTCTCATCAAGTTTCAGAACCCATGCTTTTAACATAGATTATAAAATCTCTGGAATACCAAAGAAAGAACAAAAACGATTCAATTGCAGACTAATATACAGTTCATGTGCTTCCTAGCAATTGCCAGGGGAAGCAGAATCATTCATTGAAACAACAAAAAGATATGTATATCTCAGCTGACCCTTGAACAACATGAGCTTCAACTTTGCCAGTCTACCTACATATACATCTTCTTCCACCTTTGCCACACCTGAGACAGCAGAACCAGCCCCTCCTATTCTTCCTCCTCCTCAGCCTATTCAACACGAAGACAACAAGGGTGATGACATTTATGATGATACACTTCCACTAATAAACTGTAAATCAGGCCGGGCTTGGTGGCTCATGTCTGTAATACTAGCACTTTGGAAGGCTGAGGTGGCTGGATCACTTGAGGTCAGGAGTTTGAGACCAGCCAGACCAACATGGTGAAACCCCATGCACTAAACTACAAAATTATCCAGGCGTGATGGTGCACCCCTATAATCCTAGCTACTTGGGAGGCTGAGGCAGGAGAATTGCTTGAATCCAGGAGGCGAAGGCTGCAGTGAGCCAAGATCACACCATTGCACTCCAGTCTGGGCAACAAGTGTAAAACTGTCTTAAATAATAATAATAATAATAAATTGTAAATATATTTTCTCTTAATTTTCTTAACATGTTTTCTCTAGCTTACATTATTGTAAAAATACAGCATGCGATATATTTAATATATCAAATATGTTTTAATTGACTATGTTATCAGTAAGGCTTCCCAACATCAGTAGGTTGTCAGTAGTTAAGTTTTAGGGAGGTCAAAAAGTATAGGCAAATTTTTGATTGTACAAAGGTCAGTGCCCCTAATCCGTGTGCTGTTCATGCATCAATTTTATATGTTGTTCTCCTCCCAATATGCGTGATTTGCAAAGGCAGCAGCCATCTCCCTTTGGGGCACTTCTTAAAGAACAATGATCACTGACACCCTCCAAGGGACTGCACTGCTGACTCTCTCTCTATCATTTATTCCTGGACACAAATTAAGCTATTCACTAGGGAAGGACACTTCCCCAGCTACATTTCTAAGCTGAGTCTGGGAAATTGTGAAACATGAAGAGTTTAGTGAGAACAACACAGTCCTCTGACAAAGTTTAGTGGGCATGAGCTTCGGACTGCATCACTCCTGGAACAGCACCTACAGGGTGGGAAGACAGGGTAGCCTGGCTTCTCTGTGGGCTATACATAAGCTATGGCTAAATGGAAGTCTTCAGGATTTGCAATCAGGCACCTTGAATAGCTCTCAAATTCATAAGCAGAAGTAAGAAGAACATAAAACATCTACAAGGCCCTTTTGGGACTCTCCCTCTCCCTATTTCTCCTTGGGAGAATTTCTAGACACCCCAACAGAAACTTCATGTTGTTCCTGCCATCTTCTAATCCTAGAATTTGCCAGTCCTTGGTTGACATCAGATTGAAATATTATTGTTTTCTGTTCTTTTGCTCTTCCTAGTCCACTGGAGCCTTGCAACATTGATGGCTCATTTGCTTATGGAGAAATTAAGGGCTGAGGAAGGAAAGAGGCTACGCTAAAATCATGCAGTGAGACTAAATGATGTAGACAACAGTGAGAAGCAGGGGTCTGGGCACTGGTTTGCTACCACTTCAACCTCCAGACTTCCTCTGCCTGCAGAGCTATGGTTGCACACAAAACCAGACACGGCCCAAGAGTCATTCCAACCAGAGCTTATAGTCAAATCTGTCAGCAGCGTCTGTCTCTCTGGCAGGCTGGCAAAGTGACAGAACCTTGGAAATACTGGTTTCCTTTTATTTTCTGTGCTTTCTCCACCAGCTGCCATGAATACAGACTATACCGACAGGGCCAGCCCTAAGCAAAATTGGGAAGCAGGTGACATTTTTAATTCATCTCTCTTTTCAATACCATTGTTTTTACTTCTCATGTTCCCTAAAACATCTAAATGGCTACACTAGGTTACATCTCAGCAGAGCCATCGGGCTTATTTTTTTAATTATCAAAATCCACAAGAGAATACTTCTGGTATAAATAGTTGATAAAGACTTAAAACACTATTATTTCCAGTATATAGTTTTATTTATTTTAAAGAGACCTCTGGAGATTGTTGAGACTTAAAGAAAATTCTTAATGATGGAATTTGAGACTCTATAAGTCACTAGGGAGGAATCATTGTTTTAAAATCAGTCTATTCCTTTGGGGTGGACCTCAACCCTAAGTCTTCCTAAGCTGGTTTCACCTGTTCCTAGCTTTGGATCAAATGCTTCCACCTATCTTGTTCTCAGAAAGTATCCCACTAAGAACAATCTCAGACAAGGTAATGTGTTAATAAAGACTATTGTGGAATTGTCTTAGTCATACTTTATTAAGCCCCCCAAAAGAACCATGTAATGGCCTCTTCATTTTTCCTCTATAACCCCATGATCTGAAAACAAAACAGAAAAACAAAAACAAACAAACAAAAAAAAAAAAAAAAAAAAGAAGAAGCACAAAACCAAATCCCTTGCATGGGCAATTCACAATAGGATTTGCATTCCTATGAAAATCTGATGTCGTCACTCATCTGACAGGAGGCAGAGCTCAGGCAGTAATGTAAGCAGTAGGTGGTGACTGTAAATACAGAAGCTTTATGCCACTCAACTCCTGCTGTGTGACACAGTTCCTAACAGGCCACTGGCTGGTACTAGTCCGTGGGCCTGGGATTGGGAACCCCTGTTACAGAGGATGCTGGGTGGGTTGGGAGAGGATATCCCATCTAAAGGAAATAATACAAGCAAAGAATTACTTGTGTTTTAGTTTCAGTGAAACTAGCGTAAGACAGTTTGTCTGATAATCTTATTTTATTGTTTATATTGTGTTACAATTATATGTAGGTAGCATAACTATTAGGCCAATTCTACAATGTATTTTGAGAATTGATAACTAATAGGCCAATTCTACAATGTATTTTGAGAATTGATAACTAAATGTAAAGTTAACATTTTATTTGTACATTTAAAAGAATAAATATTTACTGACTAGCTACTGGTGGAACCACATGAAATTACCATTTTTATAGGTCACAAATGGCCAAATATCAGCAATTTCATATGGTTCAGTCAGATATTCTATATGAATGTCTGTCTTCACCTTGAGGATCTAGAAATCTAGTAAAGTAGCTAGCTTACTTCTGAAAGAAAGTATCCTGTTGAAACTATTCACAGAAATGAATACCGTGAGATGATACAAAAGAGCCCGTAGATAATGGCAATAGTTGAAATTGCTGGAAGAAGAAAGTAATTTTACATGATCAAGAGCCTTAAAATGACAATTGATGTTAAAACATATGTTTCCATGTTTCCTTGCTTTTATAGGTATTTTACCTAAAATAAGTATTTTTGAGAAAAACGCCAGCTCTTTAATGACTTAGTTTTATTTTGCAGTGGGTCAAGGAAACAAAACATAAATATTTTCAGCACCTATTAAGTGTCGTGGGCTCTGCTAATGGGTTTCACACAAACCAAAGCAATACATTATTGCTATCTTCATGGAAAACTGAGTCTAATGAAAAACTGAGTGTCTGAGGGGTTCATTCAAAAAATATGCCAGGCTCTACTGGGATAAGCAGTATAGAAGAAAAGGAGGATTTCCTTTCCTCCTTAAGTTTTATTAGTTGTGGGTGTTTAATTGCCTAATTAAAGTGGAAAGTGATGAACTGGAAAGTGATGAACTGGAATTAGAATCCAAACCTATCTGACTGTAAAATCCATTTTTCTTTCACAGTACATGCTGTTTTGGAAGTAATCAATAAAGCTGGTAAATTTAAACTATATCTAAGATCTTTCTGTTCATTGTTACAGTGATATTTTGTTGTTAGGTTTCTGCCCAGCATGGGAAGGAAAGTAATAACTTTGAAAGATTCTATTGTGATATGAAAGAATAGCCATTTTTATAAATGCTTATCAAGTATTTTGTTTAACTGGCCACAACATCAAGAACACCTTATTTTAATAATGAATGATGAAGGATTTTTTTTTTGCTTTCTGATTATTACATGTGTATAACTTTTTATGTAGTATTGGAAATGTGATCTAAGTTTCTGTTGTATTATCTGTTTGTATGAGTTTAATTCCAAGGAAGGGACAATAAGCTTTAAGCAAATATAAATTTTTAGATTTAGTTTAAAATGCAAATTTTAATTTTGGAAAGTATCTTAGAAAACATGCAGAACCCTTTATTTTTTAGGTGAGGAGACCTAGGACCTTTTGGGTAAAAGGACTCATAAATCATAGAACATGAGAAATAAATTTGGGGCTATAGGCCTTCTGACCCCCATTATGAGTCTCATTTAATAGGCTCCTGAGATGGCTAAAAAAGTAGAGAGAAGGGGAAACCAACTTATTCCATGGTTCCCTAGCCAGGCCTAACAATAAGAGAATAGGGTTTAGGGCTGGATGTAGTGGCTCATATCTGTAATCCCAGCACTTTGGGAGGCTAAGGCAGGTAGATCATGAGGTCGGGAGTTCAAGACCAGCCTGGCCAAGATGGTGAAACCCTGTCTCTTAAAAATATGAAAAAAAAAATTAGCTGGGCATGGTGGCAGGTGCCTGTAATCCCAGTTACTTGGGAGACTGAGGCAGAGAATTGCTTGAATCTGGGAGGTAGAGGTTGCAGTGAGCCCAGATTGCACCACTGCATGCCAGCCTGGCAACAGAGCCAGATTCTGTCTTGAGGGGGAAGAGAGAGTATAGGATTTAATGCCCATCTTCCTAATATCTGGCTTTCTGTCCTAAGTTAGGATAGTCTCAAGGTCTGTGCACTTTCCACCTGGATGAAAATGGAAGACAGTTGAATCTACATTAGTGAGTTTTCCTAGATTATGTTTGTTACTATTAAACCACCAACTTTAGCTCCTTTGGCAAAAGAGGAAACTAGAATGCTAAATCGGTTCTCAAGTGTTATTTGAAGCAAGATGAGCTCAAGAGTAACTATTTTTCTGTGTTTAGGCTCAAAATAATCTTATTAAATACAGTAATTATAACTTCTATTCATGTAAAAAAATATGGACCTACTCTTCAGTATCATTTCACGAGAAATTGAATGATGTGTTAACTCAGTGATGTGTTAATGTTACTAATTACAAATAGGAGTAAATTATTTGGTTAGGTGCCTTACTTTTTTAAGAGAAAGAATTTGCTAATGCTTGGAATAAACCACTGTTGTGTTCAAGCAGGAAAGATCAATATAAGATTGATTCTGTGTGTGTGTGTGTGTGTGTGTGTGTGTGTGTGTTTTGAACATAGAATGTGCAGTTTTCCAACAAACTTAAGATTCATTTTTATTTTCTCATACTTAGGGTGCAATAATCATAAATGCAATGTTGAGAATTTCCCATACAAATTACTTTTTTGATGATATATACATATTTCCTTTCCTTTTTAAGACATAACTATCTTTACAGTAAGCCTTTAACACTTTGTCTGATTCAGTGCAACAACCATGAGTGAATAATAACTTAGATGTTGATGAAAATTCTGTGTAGAACCCCATAAATTTATGTATATTAATGAATAACATTTTAAATATGTCTTCATATATTAAACCTGTATATGCCAAACAATACGCTTTTGCAAATTCAAGGTAATTTCTCTTTTTACTATCATCATGGACTATGTATTTTTTTTGTTTTAGAATTTTAATAGGTTCAGCTTATTCCAACTGATTATAATCTCAGTTGTCTATTTTATAAAATATTTCTACAATTGGGGTACACTCTATGCCATTTCAGAAAATTCTAAGTGCATCATCACTCTTCAAAATCAGTAAGTCATTGAGTCTGTCTTGCTTTATCTACCTGATGATCCAGCAATAGTTATTCCCTAAGGTAAATGGATAAAAATGCAAAGGATATCAGCCTTGAGTGAGGAATGCATGTTTACACACTGACTACTGGTGGTAATTAGACAACTCCAGAGGGAAGATTTAAATCTAATGGGAAATTTTCAAAATTAGAAATTACATTGAGCTATAAAATTCAAGCATAGCATAATGAATTCTCCTTTTGTAAGTAAAGAGTTTTTCAACTTGGTCTTATATGTGTTCCTTACCTTTGAGTTTCTTTCTTGTTTTTAATATACTCTGTATTATATTAAGTATATTTATTCATTAACTGAACAGATTTTATGGATTCCATATCATGTTCTACCACTGTACTAGATAGTATAGCTATAACAGCAAACAAGACACAATCAATCTCCACCTAGTGAATTGTCTAGCGAAAGTTGACACTAGACAATTAGAAAATTAGAAATTAGAAAATAAATCAGTAGACAAATTTGTGATTTTTGCTAGTCATAAGCTCTACTAAGGGAAAAATATCAAGGATAGAAGAGAGAAGGTTAGAATAGTGAGTGGGCTATTTGATATGGAGAACTGAGGAAAAGCCACACTGAGAGGTTATATTTGCCCAGAGCTATTAATGAGGTACAGGATTAAATAAGATGAGAATAAGGATGAAAAGTGTTCCAGAGGGAGAAGAGCAATTGCCAACTTCTTTACAGGAAAAAAACTGTGGAGTTGGGGCAGAGCAGGGCATTTTTGTCACTTGAATAGTGTGAGTTGGGGTAGAAAATTTGCAGATGAGGAGAAAGCAGAGGTGGATCATGAGATTCTTGGTTGTAATTCTAGGAACTTTGGAGTTTAATGAGGAGCTTTTGGAGAGTTATGAAATAGGAACATTATATGATTTACAATTTTAGAAGATTGCTGCCGAATATGTTGGATGTTGAAGTAAAGAGAACAATCAAGATAAACTACTAGATTTTCAGTCTGTGCCTCTGGGCGAGTGGTGGTGCCATTTACTTAGATGGGGAATTTCAGGTAAGGAGTCAATATGGAGAACATTCAGGAGTTCTGTTTGGATATTTTATATTTGAAATATCCAAGTGCCATTATGAAGGCAATTAAATAAATATGTTTAAAGCTCAGGAAAAAGATCCAGAGCTGAATTTATAATTTGGAGCCTCACCATGTCTTTGGTACTCAGTCAAGGGATGAGGATAAAGTCACATCACTGGAGAATAGGTGGAGATGTTAAGAAGCTTACAGCTATGTAGTGGGTAATATGACACATAGACTTTGAGAAGAAGAACCAGTCAAGGATAAAGTGAAGTCACCAGATATAGAAGGAAAACTATAATGTTTTCAAAGCTAAGTGAATAAAGATTTTCAAATAGAAGCAATTTATTCCCTATGTCAAATGCTACTGAAAAGTAAAGTAAGATGGGGCATACAATTGATTAGTGCTTTTGCAAGAATGAAGATCACTGATGACTTTACAGTAGTAGGTTTAACAGGAAAAAAATGGAGAAAAATGAAGTGAAATTAATAGAGTATGATAGGCAACACAATTGCAGAAAACAAGGAATAGCAAATTTTGAGGAATTTTGATATGAAGGGGAGAGTAGACTTGAGTAATAGCTGAAGGAGCAAGTGCCATCAAAAGAAGACTTTATAAAAACCATAATGTATATTAAAGCATATGTGTGTTCACATGTATCGCTGACTAACTTTAAGTGTAAAGTCTCTGAATAGGCAGAAGGAATAAAATCCAATACAGACCTGGGAGGATAGAGCTTGGAAAGGAAGAAAGAGGGAAGACATTTAAAAAAATTTGAGGTTGAATGATAATGTAGTTCTTTTCTCAGTGTTTTTATTTTTGCAATGTAATGAGAAGCAAGTTTCTTAGCTTCAAATAAAGAGTGGGAGGCCATATCAGAGTATGTGAAAAGAGAGGATGATGGAAACACTCAAATAAAGAGTGGCAGACTGAATTAACTAAAATAAAAACTTTGGCTATCAGGAAATGAAAAGAATCCATTTGAGATTTGAGATTATAAATTTAAGTGGGACCAGTTAGCATGGAATGGTGTTTTATTCAGCTATTGCCTTGAGTATGTGAAGTCAGTAGAGTTTTGTTTAACTCCAATTGTAATTTTGCCAGGAAAGTTAAATAGAAAGAATAGGAATTGATGGATACTGTTAGGAGGTGATTACAGTGACTGTGAACTCTAGCCTGAGTATGTAGGGAAATGAAGATTTAAGAGACGTGGTGCACAGTGAAGATTTGATGAGGGTCAAAGAATTGTTGGATTCAAAGTACAAGGGTCCGTAAGCTGGAAAAATAGGAGTTGGTTGTCAAAGAGAGGAATAATGACAGTTATTGATAATGACAAAGTCTTAGGTGTTACCATGAAAGCCAATGAAATAAGATGGGGTAAAGTAAGGTTGGGGAAAAGATAATTGGAATTATAGACATAAAAGAATATAGAGTCCAGGGAACTGAATAGATCATTTGCATGGATCTTGACATTTTTGAGGGGTAGGGAAGAAGTTATCATCAAAGTGATAGATAGCATCTTTAAGATGTTCAGAGAAGTGACAGAGTTATTACCAGTTATCTGTCTTAAAGAGAGGTAGCATGTGATGGTATTTAATGGAATGGGGCTTCAAAGGATCTGTGGTTCTTGAGAAAGAAAAAAGGAGTAAGAAATGCAGCTATTCAACTCCTAGGCCCTATGGTTAGTGGGATTATGGGAGAAAAACAAACATGATACCCAAGAAGGCTAAACTGTAGTATATTGATCAGCAGGTCCAAGATGTCACTTAAAGCCAGAAAGTTAAGAAAGCATTCAGGGTAGTTGTTGAGGATTTTTTTCCATGTACTAGGTTGGCCTGGGAAAACACTAGAGATTTAGTGTGTTTAGGATAGAAAGGATAGTGGAATTATATTGCTACATCAAAGTATGCATTGAATTGCAATCTTTGCAGTTTTAAAAGTATGAATATTCTTCAATTAGTTTTTCCTATTAAGTATGCCTTGGCACAATAACCCAATAACTGGTAACAATCGAGGGGAGGGACACTATGTTTACACTTTTAAGACTTCTGAATTTTATTTCTCTACTAAATTTATCAGTAGTAGTTTTTATATCCATACCATTTAGAATATTAATTAAAAAGTTTAATTTCTTTCATTTGAAATAAAAGAGCCTTATAACAGGACTCTTGAATGGCAATAATATTTACATACTTAGTTTATATTGTTTAACACTCAAGTTAATTATTTATGTTATTGTTCTATGTACATAATTTTTAAACCATTATCTTGACTACTCTGATCTTTCATCTGTGGTAAATAGTTTTCTACCTAAAGTGCATTGTCTACAATTTCATTTATTTAGGGTGTGTTGATGGCATTATCCCTCAGTTTTTTTTATTGTCTGAATATTTTTGGCTTGCTACCATTTATTTTTCTGGGTATGGAATTCCAGTTGTTTTTGAGTTGATGTTGATTGTCAGTCTATTTGTCATTCCTATGCAGATGATTTGTTTTCTTTCTGGTACTGTCAAGATAGTTTCTTCTTTGGTATTCTATATTTTCACAATGATATATCTAAATATGGTTTAACAAAGTTTCTGCTTGGGATTTACTGAAATTTTTGATTTGATATTTGCTATCTTTGAATAATTTTAATGAGCCTCAGCGATTATCTCTTTAAATATTTCTTCGTTTTCTCTATTATTTTAGACTCCCTTCCAGATAGATATCATTTATGTCTCAACTGCCATTTTATCTTTTCCATAACTGTCTTCTTTGAGCTGCATTCTTGATAATTTCTGCAATACAATCATCATTTTCACTGAAGTTCTCTTCTTCTCTGTCTAATCTTCTCTTTAATACCTCAAGAGAATTTTAATTTTAGTTATTTTGTTCTGTTCCAGAAGGTCTATCTTGTTCTCATTAAAACTTGCTTGGTTATTTAATATTATTACCATTATTTAAATAATTATTTGTCCATATTTTAAAGTATGTTTGATTTCTTGAAACATATTAAACATTTCTATGTTACTATCTGGATTCTCAAAATCTGACTAATGTGTATGTGTGTGTGTTTGTTTTTTTTTCCTTTTCTTTGCTGACTTTCACTACTGATATCTGATTTGCTTGTTTGTTTAGTGATTTTTATCAGTGATCTCATATTCTTTGAAACTTTAGCTGTGAGAAATTTATGTGGTTTAAGTTGAAGTTGAGTTCCTCCAGTAAGGATTTATATTTACTTCTAGTTGCTCAAGAGTCATAGCAGCTCAGGACTACAGTTTTATTTTAACTTAAATTCTGAAGTGGAGGTTTCTCCAGGGTATGTGTAGGTATCATGGATTTAGTCCACATATGCTCATGGGGATAGACTAATACTTCAAAAACAGCATAATTTTTATTTCTTTTCTACCTCTCCACCCAGAGGAGTGGCAAGAGAGAGAAAAAAGTTTCCTTTCTGTCCTCTCTACATGGTGAGTTTATTTCTCTCTCCTCATTCCCCGAGAATGAATGCACCACATTGCACAAGACCAGGAGTTACCACTCACAGAGACTTCTATGGCACGTGCATAAGAATCTAAATTATCCCCAAGATTGATCAATATAATAACCCTGGTTAAAGTTGCCTTTCTGCAGGGATATATCGCTCATCCTTCAGCTGGCCCCGGGGGTTTATAGTCTTTCTCTGGCACACTATACAGATGTTACTGTACAAATGCAAAGGCACCAGGATTGACCAATCTACTACAAGGCAAAACTGGCTTTAGTACCAGCTTTCTTCTCACCATTTCTGTCTTACATTTTGTTTGTATGTTGGTTTTACTATGACTTTTTCTGGCCAGCCATCACTGAATTATAACTTTCTTGTCAGCACCTCAATTTCTTCAAGAAAATTTATTTTAATGTTATACAGAGTTTTCATTATTTTAAGTAAGATATTCACTCAGCTTAGGATATCTATTCCAATATTTTACCAGAATTAGAATCTCATATATAGTTATGTACTCAGATATACATAGAAAACTATTTTACTCATAATGTATTCAATATAAAATGTTGTTAGATACAGAAAAGTAGTGTTTTAGTTAATGATATCCCATATTCCTGGGAGTCAGTTTTGCTGCCAGGTCATAATATGCAACCTCACATCTAGGAGGGGCTCCTTGCCTTGTCATAGACCTTATGGTCAACCAACACTCACCTACTGATCTTTTTTTACATTATTATTAATGAGGGGCAAAATAAAGTTTTAAGTGTTTTAAAATTCTCCTTCTTGCATCTATGTGTTCTGCAGTGCAAGATAGATTCATATAGTCCCAAGTATTTTAGTAAACATATCATCTTATTTATTCTGTGGAACCATAGTAGCATTTTCGTTTCAATGACAATGTTTCTTGTAGAGCTGTAAGTACTATAATTTATCTACACCTTATTTCATTTAGGATGTTTTTTACAATTACATTCCCATGAATGTTCACATGTAAATAACCTAGTGTACTTCAGTGACAATTTCATAGATTTTTAGAATAAAATTGTTTTATGTATCTATGTTTTTTGTTTCTTTCAGTGCCTGATGGTGCACCAGAAAATATCACTTACAAAAATATTTCTTCCAGAGAGATTGAGCTATCATTCCTTCCCCCAAGTAGTCCCAATGGAATCATACAAAAATATACAATTTATCTCAAGAGAAGTAATGGAAATGAGGAAAGAACTATAAATACAACCTCTTTAACCCAAAACATTAAAGGTAAAAGAACAAATCTAATATTGTATACTTGCATTTATAATAACAGAGTAGCCACAAATATTAGCTTAATGTTAATAGTTGGATATTATTTTCATACAGGGTATTACAATTTTGTCTTTTTGGTTAAATAAAGTAGGAGTTTGCTGTAAGTCACATGAAAGAATATTATAGGTCCATTCTTTTCCCCATTGTCCTAAATAGTTTCGTCTTCATAAATAGGAGCTACTATTGCCAAAGAATGACATTTTCACTTATTTTTTATTTTTGGAAGACTGTTGTGTTGAGAACCATTTCATAGTTTGCCTCTCCCATATTATTAAAGGATATTTTGTAAGTTTCAACTTACCTATTTTATTTCTATTTAGGACTGAAGAAATATAGCCAATATATCATTGAGGTGTCTGCTAGTACACTCAAAGGTGAAGGAGTTCGGAGTGCACCCATAAGTATACTGACTGAGGAAGATGGTAAATACAATAGTGGATATTGATATACTTTGATTCTGTAACATTTCAAGAAACATACATATGGAATGAAACAATGTTAAAACTTATCTAGTCATGGGTATCAGTTGCGTACCATGCCTGCATTATACAGAGATTTCATTGTCATGGTGTAAAAGAAGCTAGCAACGTCAGATTTAGAATCAGTAAAATCAGGCAAAAATGCTTTTTATTTTTCTAAAGTCATCTCTACTCTGTAAAAAGAAAACAAAAGTCAATCATGTTTTTCCAAGGGAATTTTTAAGGCTAAGAATTTTGAATGATTTGAACATTAACTAATATATGTCATGACTGTTTTTCAACTTTTACATTTTTAAGAGTAGCCATTACATGAGCTTTGAAGTAGATTATATTTATGTCAATGTTCAGCACTTTTTAAAATGATATTAAGGATTAACTTGTTAATGAGATCAGGCTATTGTATAGGTTCTCTACTTAAATGGGCAAGATGCTATTCCCCAATGTTAATAGCTTTCATATTGAATATTTAAACATACCTTTCCCCAACCCCCAAAAAATCACCTTTACTACTGAGACCACTTTACACTGGTACCTTACCAAGTTAGGCATATATTATGCTAAGAAAATAATTTTTAAATGATATATTTGGGATTAGGATTTGCATTTTATGTTTTATACCTTGTATATTTTGAGAAAATTGTTTTTTTCTGTAAAAGGAATTCCTATTTCCATGAAGTGTAGGCCTGGAAATGTCATAAATGTTTGTGGAGTTCCTTTCCTTTTCTCTTTCCCTTTCCCTTTCCCTTTCCTTTCTTCCCCATTTTCAAGCTAGGCCACAGCCTGTGAATGTTAAGCATCTAGAATTCACCAGGGCAGAATGTGCATTAGACACTGCTAGGAGGGGAGACTTTTCTCTGTTCTGCTCTCTTTCTATTCAAAATAATAAAGTCTTCAACTCCCTCCTCTCTGCAAAATAATAAATTCTTCAAATCCCTCCTCTCTTCATGTTTTTACCTCTACCAAAAAATTTTACCAAAGGATCTTGGCTAAGGTTCTTTGGGTTGCCCCAGTTTCTAAGTGTGATGCCTCGTGGGTTGGTCTCCTTAGTCATTGCATCTACTTATTATGTTTGCTTTTAAACTTACCTGTCAAATTCCATCAAACTTACCAGTCCAAATTATCATATTTTTCATAAATAGATTCTCTTTTCTCTCAAAGTGAAAATTATTTTAATTTAAATCAATTCTTTCAAATGGCTCCATGATTAAAAACTAGAAAAGAAGATTAGTGTTCCTTTCTATCTTATATCATATCTAAGATGATATGTAGTAAAAATAGCAATACCTTTCTGAAAATTGTACCCATTTCTTTATAATTAGTCTAATCAAAAGTCCTAATGGTGAGAATTTGAGATCTTATGTGATGAAATCAGACCAGTAATGAACATATATTTTGAGCAGGCAGAGCTTTTGCCACTTAAGTCAAGAAGTTCAAGGCATGTTGTGCATCTGAATTACCAGAGCTGTTAAAAATATGCTTTCTCAAGGTAAAGTTCCATCTAAATTCTTGGCCAAGTCATGTAATTTCTAAGGAACAGGGTAAAGAACAAGACTCCCTTGTGGAAAAATTACAGAAAATTGAGAATGGTTGAAGAACTGAGAAAATTTTATAATTGGGAATTAGGAACTCCTTGCCCTCATGAAGCTTGCAGTTAGTACAAGATACCTAAATTTAACAAATGTGTGGACAAATAATTTTTATGATTTTAATTATTGATATAAATGATCCCCCAAATTATTCACCAGGACAAAAGAAGGACCTAAGCTACTCTGAGGTATGAGGTCAAGCGTAGCTGTGGAAGTTATGTCAAATCTGTGACCTGAAAATGAATAAAGACGGAGGGTGAGAGACAGGAAAGATGAGGTCAGGCAGAGAAGTGAGAGATTTGTGAAGTTCATTCTCAGCTACCTTGAGATGCTCTGAGATGACAAATTCAATGCATTGCAAAAGTTCTAATTTCCCCAGTTTTAATATTGTTAGATTATATTTTAGAATACACATGCCAAAATATTTTAGAATTCATATGCCAAAATAATTAAAACTTAGTCTGTTACAGTGGATATGCAGTGATTTTTTTTAGGTAGACATATTAATTACATTTACTTAGCAGTAAAATGTTTTACATTAAAAAGAAAATATTCAGGGTTCTACTGCAGGTTAGCTTTTAAAGACACCAAGCTTTATCTGATATTCCATGGAAGCATCTTAAAGCATGTTATAAAGTAGAAATAGTTAGTTGCAGCATATTAGTTTCTTAGTGCTGTTTTTGATTGAAGTCCTTTTTGTAAACAATAAACAGATTTTACAAGGATGCCGGGAAAAATATTTATAGGTTTTGCTTTGACAAATGAAAGAGATTTTTCACAGATAGTTTTTATCTTGGGAAACAGACATCTGTAATTGATGTATACATTCCTATGATAATCAATATTTGATAGCATTTTTATTGTAGTGCCAGTGAAAATAACAAAATGAAAATACCAATTACAGCTGTTATTATTATTCCTTATAACTTGTCTCATAAACTTTTTCTGCTCAATAATTATTTTGGAAAATTATTATTAGTAAAATAATGAAAACATACACAAATGGGAACACATACAATTATAGCTAAGATTATTCAAAGAATCAAAAAGAAATGGAAGAAATTCAGGTAGCATTCTGCCAAATTATTGGAAATAGTGATCTGTACATGAACTTTATATCCATTGACATTGTTTAAAGATGTAAACAAATTCTCAGAATTTCTATTTGCTACTATGAGTTCACATTCCATGCATAACAATGAACCAAATTTTAGTGTTTTACTTTTTTCATGTAAAAAATTGTATTCCATTATTCTACGACATTACTGTGCTGTTACACAGCAGCTGAGAAATGCCATTCTAAGTATTTTACCTCAATGGAAATATGAAGTTGGCTAACTAGTTTACAGTAATGGTTTTACTGCTTATTCAATGCAGAATAGCAAATGTATTTGTACTTTATGCTATTATAGCAGAGTTACAAGTAGATTCCAAACTATTTTCTTATTTATGTGCTACATTGGTATTTCCTTTGTAAACCATTAAATTTTGAAGACTGAGTGAACAAAGTTTGATATTATTTTACTTTTTAATGACACAACGGAGATTGAGGAATGTAGTTTTCATTTGTGAGGTCAGTCATTTTAACTGCTTTCCCAATGTTATGCTTATCACTTTTCCAACTTCTTGGATGTGTGATTTTTTTCCCACCTCTTTTTATTGTCTAGGGATCTCTTTTACTGTATATTTATTCACCCCCAATAAAGTTTTTATTTTTATTGGAGGATGACAGTTGACCAAGATGTACTTGAACAGTAGGTAAGTCACTGTGACATACCCCTTGTTCCACTTTCTCATGAAATATTTTTTTCCACTGAATCACAGAAACAGATGTTCTAACACCACCATGCAAAATCTTCCTTTATCATCTCATTTTGAAAGTAAACATTCTCTTGTGCTTCTGGAGAAAAGCACTGAACCTAATTCCTTTACGAGAAAGTTTATAATAAAAATTGTTTGCATTTCCATGTTAACTTTTTCTTATATATGTTTAATAAAATGCATTATTCTATACCCTAACTTTTCAGCTCCTGATTCTCCCCCTCAAGACTTCTCTGTAAAACAGTTGTCTGGTGTCACGGTGAAGTTGTCATGGCAACCACCTCTGGAGCCAAATGGAATTATCCTTTATTACACAGTTTATGTCTGGTAATAATATTTTTTGGAAATAGTTCTGAGAACAGATATTAATCTGTAACATAATAGGAATGTAGTTTTTAAATTTCAGAATGTGGTGCTACATTAGGAACCTGATTGTTAATAGGCTAGTTAGTATGTTTTTATTAAGAAACAAGTTTTTCCCATACTATCTAGTGGTTCAGTCATGGTCAGATGAAATAATTTTGCAATTAAAACAAAAAAATTATGTGTTATGCATAATTATACTAATTTTCCACTCTTAAAAGTCATTGACAAATCAACTTGTATGAATGTAAACATACAGTTTTAAACTTCTGAAGTTTTACACAGTACTCTCATTTCACTGTCTTTTTAAGTGTCCCTTGAGCAGAGTAATTTTAAGAAACATTTAAATAGATACTTTTAAAGAAACCTGTTATTTAAAGTGAATTTTTCCTTGAAATCTAAACAATATATTTTGTTTCTAATCACCATTACCCTGATAACCTGTTTATCCTTCAATCATAAAAGGTGAAATCTTACAGTGCATCTCATGTTAGTTAACATACCTATACTACTTCATGAGAACTCTGTAGACTGAAATCTTCACTTTGCTGTAATGTAAATCCTCTTTAGAGATTTTCACAAATTAGGTAACACATTATCTAGTGGATTTCATATAATTCAACTCAGAAAATACAATTTACATAATATTTTATGAAGTGTAGCCATTTCCTGTAATCCCAGCACTTTGGGAGGCCGAGGCAGGTGGATCACGAGGTCAAGAGATTGAGACCATCCTGGTCAACATGGCGAAACCCTGTCTCTACTAAAAATACAAAAAATTAGCTGGGCATGGTGGTGCATGCCTGTAA
>CAUYOR010021814.1:0-11821 GCA_963573925.1 Callimico goeldii
GACTTACAGCAGATCTCTCAGCAGAAACTCTACAAGCCAGAAGAGAGTGGGGGCCAATATTCAACATCCTTAAAGAACAGAACCTTCAGCCCAGAATTTCATATTCAGCCAAACTAAGCTTCACAACTGAAGGAAAAATAAAATCTTTTATGAACAAGCAGGTACTCAGATTTTATTACCACCAGGCCTGCTTTACAAGAGCTTCTGAAAGAAGCATTATACATAGAAAGAAACAACCAGTATTAATTAGCCTTTCTAAAAATATACCAAAAAATAAAGAGCATCAACATAAAGAATTTACATCAACAAATGGATAAAATAGCCAGTTAACATCAAATGGCAGTAATCCTAAATTTAAATCAACTAAATCCCCCAACCAAAAATACAGCCAAAACCCAACGGCATGTTACATCCAGACCCATTTCACATGCAAGGATACACAAAGACTCAAACAACGGGATGGAGAAAGATTTACCAACCAAATGGAGAGCAAAAATAAATAAGTAAATAAAAAGCAGGAGTTGCAATTCTCGTATTGGATAAAATAGATTTTAAAACAACAAAGATATAGTGGTAAAAGGATCAATGCAACAACAAGAGCTAACGATCCTAACACCCAGATACATAGAGACTTAGACTCAATGAGACAGAAGATTAATAAGGATATCAAGGACTAGAACTCAGATCCGGAACAAGTAAACTTAGTAAATATTTATAGAGCTCTCCACTTTAAATACGTAAAATATACATTCTTGTTAATACCACATTATACCTACTCATAGGTTTAAAGGAAACATTGATTGGCCATTATTAATACCCATTTTTTTTAGAATAAAGCATTTCCATTCTCTCTCCCTCTTTTTCTTCCTCTTTCTTCTCCTTCACTCCTTTTTTTTCTTTCCTTCTCTCAAAAAAAGAAAAAAAAAGAAATCAACTTGTAGACCTCTAGATCCAGGTTGGCAATGTCTCTCTCATTGCTTGATTTCCTTTCTTCCTTTCTCTCCCTCCCTCCCTCCCTTCCTCCTTCCCTTCCTCCTTTCCTCCCTTCCTGCCTTCCTCCCTTCCTCCCTTACAAAAAAAAAAAAAAAGACTGTAGAGTGTTCTAGAAAGTGTTAGGATGTGTAGAAACAAGAAATCTTGGGCCGGACGCGGTGCCTCAAGCCTGTAATCCCAGCACTTTGGGAGGCTGAGGCGGGTGGATCACGAGGTCAAGAGATCGAGACCATCCCGGTCAACATGGTGAAACCCCATCTCTACTAAAAATACAAAAAATTAGCTGGGCATGGTGGCGCACGCCTGTAATCCCGGCTACTCGGGAGGCTGAGGCAGGAGAATTGCCTCAACTCAGGATGCGGAGGTTGCGGTGAGCCGAGATCGTGCCATTGCACTCCAGCCTGGGTAACAAGAGTGAAACTCCGTCTCAAAAAAAAAAAAAAAGAAATCTTGTATGTTACAGTGGTAATGTAATCAACTGAAAATCAGTTTGGCAGTTTATTAAAAAGATAAACTTACCATATGATCCAGCAATTCCACTCCTGTATATCCAAGATAATTTAAAACATATATTCACACAAAGACTGTATGTAGGCCCCAGGCTCAGTGGCTCACACCTTTAATCTCAGCACTTCGGGAGGCCAAGGTGGGCGGGTCACCTGAGATCAGGATTTGAGACCAGCCTGGCCAACATGGAGAAACTCCCTCTCTACTAAAAATACAAAAATTAAGTGCATGGCATGTGTCTGTTATCCCAGCTACTTGGGAGGCTAACACAGGGGAATTGCTTGAGCCTGGGAGGTGGAGGTTGCAGTGAGCCAAGATTGCACCATTGCATTCTAGCCTGAGCCACAGAGTAAGACCTTGTCTCAAAAAAAAAAAAAAAAAAAGACTATGTAAATGTTCATTCATCACATTATTATGCATGTTCATAATAACATTATTAATAGCCAAAATCTGGAAACAGTTCACATGTCCACCAATTGGTGAATGGATAAACAAAATGTGGAGTACCTATAAAATGCAATACTATTCAACAATAAAAAGGAATTAATTACCAATACATACTACAACAAAGATAAACCTAAAACTTATACTAATTGAAAGAAGCCAAATTCCACCTGGTGCAGTGACTCATGCCTGTAATACCAGCACTTTGGGAGGCTGAGGCGGATGGATCACTTGAGGTCAGCAGTTCAAGACCAGCCTTGCCAACATGGTGAAACCCTGTTTCTACTAAAAAAAAAAATGCAAAAATTAGCCGGGCATGATGTTGGGTGCCTGTAGTCCCAGCTACTCTGGAGGCTGAGGTGGGAGAATTGCTTGAACTTGGGAGATGGAGGTTGCAGTGAACCAAGATCGTGCCTCTGCACTCCAGCCTGGGCAACAGAGTGAGACTCCATCTCAAAAAAAAAAGCCAAACGCAAAGGAGTACATGTTGTATGATTTCTTCTATATGAAATGTCCAGAGGCTGGGCACGGTGACTCACGCCTGTAATCCCAGCACTTTGGGAGGCTGAGGTAGGCAGATTACTTGAGGTCAGGAATTTGAGAACCAGTCTGGCCAACGTGGCGAAACCCCTTCTCTACTAGAAAAAAAAGGCTGATGTGGTGGCGTGTATCTGTAATCGAAGCTACTCGGGTGACTGAGGCATGAAAATTGCTTGAACACTGGAAGTAAAGGCTGCAGTGAGCCGAGACCATGCCACTGCATTCCAGTCTGGATGATAGAGTAGACTCCGTCTCAAAAACAAAAACAAAAAACCCAAAACATCCAGAGAAGTCAAATGTATAGAGACAGAAAGCAGATTAGTGGTTGTCTGGGGGCTGAGTTGGAGTGGAAACAGGAACAAAGGGAATTTGGGGGGTGATGGAAAGGTTCAAAATTAGATTTCGGTGATGGTTGCACAAATCTATAAATGAATGAATAAAAGTCATTGAAATATACACTTACAGCAGATGAATTTAATTATCTGTAAATTATACCTAAACAAAGCTGTTTAAAGAAATATTTAAGATTGCCTGGAAGCAGGAAAAGGAAGGGATGTTTTGATAAGGTGATTTAAGTTCATTGATCAGATGGGGCCCAACTGATATTTGCTATGTCATTCTTCACCTTGGAAGCTCATACTCCCAAAGCCTTACCCTGTGTACCCACTACAGAGTATACTAGAAACAAACTTGTTGTTTGGGAGGTGACTCTACTGTTGGAGTGTGATGCTGATGGACCTAGAGTGAATGGTAATTCCCATTCAGGCTGATGACACGTAAATGCAGAAAAGGCCTTCTTTTAACTCCAGGTTATGAGTTAATTTTTCCAGGCATCTTGCACACATGTACTGCCGGTTGACAAGTAGGCAAGAGTTTGGGTAGTCAAAGGATCTTGTCTATACTATGAAAAGTGGAAAACCTGTGGAGTAACACCATCAGAGACTTTGGGCTGCCCTGCGTGCTGTTTGCAGAGCACTTTTCACATCTGAGGTGGAGTGGGTATATTTTCTCCCTTTTACAGAGAAGTAAGACTTACAGGGTGACTGGCTTGACCACGAGTATACACAGGGTAGAGCTGAACGTAGCTGAACTTAAATTCAGATTTTCTGACTCTTGTATTTCAAACCATTTTTCCTGTACCTACAGTTTCTGCCCCAACTATTTACTGGGAAGAGGAGAGAAAAGGATGTATAATTTTGATTGGTTGTGTGTTTTTCAGTAGATTTAGTTAGTCTGAAGAATGGGAAGGGAAGTTGGGCTACACTGTAAGTTCATGGGTTCTATAGTAAGTATAACCAGGATAATTTTGTCCTGATATTTGGTAGCTATTAAAATTATGCGTAGGCTTAGTGTAATTTGTGGGACTGATAGATGACTGGAGGTATCCTGTGCTTGTTTCAAGGAGTGGATTGCTTTCCAAGTTACGAATATAATTGTGCTAGAAATTACAAGAAAATTCTTTTAATAAAGTTAAAAATACATTTGATTAAAAAAAAAATTGTCTACTCCATGCCAGGCCCCTTGACAGGTTATGGGATCACAAAGCCCAGTTGGATCCTGTTGTGGTACAGCCTGAGAGGAGAAAATGAGTAGGCTGGAATTTCCTTCATTGTTTTCGTTCTCTGAGGATGACTTATCTGTCCTCCAAAGTGACCACCTCCATCACGGATGGAGAGCCCATTACTTTCTATATTCTTGCAGCTGTGCTTTCCGTAGGTTTCCTTTCTTGATAGAAACAGTTCGCCTTTCCTTCTTTTCCTCTGTGGATTTTTCCATCTGCTTTTCAGCCAAATGTAGTAGATTGTGCATCTAAAAGAAATCTTTGCTTTTTTTAAGAAATGATTTAAAAGATGAAAGATTTGTATGATCTGAAGAGAAACCAGAGTAGAAAGACATGATTTAAAATTAACTTGTTCTTATAATTGTTGAAATAGTTTATGCTTATTGCTAAACACTTGGAAGATATGAAAGATTATAAATAATAAACATAAAAATTACCTGTAATTCTACAACTTTGAGAGTATAGTAGTTAATGTCTTTGCTTCTAGTCTGCTTGAACTTCCTGTCTGCTTTTTATCTCCTATTGGCCAGTACATGCTTGGGAGCGCTCATAAACGCATACACAACACATGCACACACACTAAGATCATAGTATTTTGTGTGTCAGATCTTGTGTGAAATTATTTGCATGTATTCTTAATCCTCAAGCAGTTCTGTGAAGCAAATACTATTATTGTTGTAGCTCCTGTTTACAGATGGCACAGATTTAAAGGTTAAGTAATTTGTTCAAATTCATATAGTTGCTAAGTAACAGCCGAGATTTTTACCCTCATTTAGCCCAAGCTCTTCATCATTACCTTTCCAGAAATCTATTTCCGCAGTGACTAGAACACCAAAATTGTTCTTTCCAAAACTATTAGTAATCTTTTTTTTTTAAATGCTACCTTCTTTTCTGGCCTTGTCTCATGACTTCTTCACCATATTTTCATGTGCTTTAGTCACACTTTCTGTTTTGTAAAAACACTGCTTCTTTGGCCTATACACATACCATCCGTTCCTTGTGCTTGGAATGCTTACTCTATTTCACCAAGGTAGTTACACATCCTCTTAAAGTCTTTACTTACACATCACTTACTAATGGAAGTTCCCTGACCCTTCTTACCACCAAGACTGGATTGGTCCCTCCTATTATTTGCTTTCATAGTAACTTATTTTTATTTTCTGCAGAGCTGTTCACACTTGTAGTTAGCTGTTTGTTTATTAGAATTTGTTCTGCCCTTTTTGTTATATACTTTCGTTTCTTCCTCATCTCCTGGCTCCTGTTGCAGTCCAGGTATACACTAGGTGTCTGATAACTGTTTGTTACCTTTTTCTTTCTGCTCTTAGATCATTCTTTTTTTTTTAAGATCATTATTTATCAGCTCCATGCTTATGAATTATAAATGTGTATTCCTTGTTCTGATACCTGTTCCAAAAGTAAAATCCTCTTATTTCCACTGTGAAATTGCCTATTTCTTTCTTAGTACACTCCAGGCTCCAAATCTAGTCAGGACGGTTTGGCATCATTCTTGGCTGCTTCCTTTTCTGTTTGAGCCAGTTCTTTGGAAGGTGGTTCTGATATATTGATATGGAAAGATGGCCACAATATTTTAAGTGGAAAAAAGGTGGCTCATGTCTATAATCCCAACACTTAGGGAGGCTGAGGCGGGCAGATCACTTGAGTCAGGAATTTGAGACCAGTCTGGGTCACGTGGCGAAATCCTGTCTCTACTAAAAAAATACGAAAAATTATCCAGGCATGGTGCTACGTGCCTGTGGTCCCAGCTAGTGGTAGGCTAAGGTGGGCAGATCACTTGAGGTCAGGAATTCGAGACGGCTTGGCCAACATGGTGAAACCCCGTGTTTACCGGAAATACAAAAATTAGCCAGGTGTGATGGTGCGTGCCTGTAGTTCCAGCTACTTGAGAGGCTGAGGTGGGAGGATCACTTGAACCCAGGAGGCAACAATTACAGTGAGCTGAGATTGCGCCACTGCACTCCTGCCTGGGTGATAGACTGAGACTCTGTCTTAAAAAAAAGAACAGAACATTATGTGTAATTTGTGGTGTTTTTCCTCTAAGTATAAATACATGCATTTTAAATATCTTGAAATGTCTGTGAGGATATACACTGAACACAGTGATAGAAAGGGGTCAGCCATTTTATTTTGAAAAACAAAAGTCAAAGTATGCCTTTTTGAGATAACCTTTCCTTTCATTCCATTCCTGTTGACTCAGTTCTAGCTCAGCTAACTTGTGCAAGAAATTTCTTTTTTTTCTCTTTTTTCTTCCCCTCACTTCATCTGCTTAGTAACTCTTCCCAGTCTTGCTTTCATTGTTTCCTTGCTGAGTTTAGCATTTAAAAAGGCTCTCTGTTGGAGTAATTGTCTTTCTGCTTTGCTCACAGGACCTTCTGTAATATGTCCTCTTTTTTTTAACCCTTTCAATGCCGTTTCTTATGACTCCCTAACACAGTCTCTGGACTATTCTGTTCCTGTCCCCTATACATGCCATGTAATTTTTCTGTTGCAAGTATTTAGAGTCCCATCTACAGAAAACACCCTTTAACTTACATAATTGTCTCCCTTGCTGTATTACTTAGTTTTACCCAAGAGAAAACTTGGATTTGGGTTAATGAAATATATAATTGTTTCAATGACATATTTAAAGACTGCTGATACTATCTGTAAATAAATAGCATGCCTGTTCAGGTATACATTTTTCAAAGTACATGCCTGACGTTCTTTTCTAATGTTTTCAGAAATTATGGAAATAATTGGTTAAAAATGAATGCCTAGAATGCACAGCATCCTGAAAAACAAAACTGCCTCGAATACCTTCTGTGTGTCCACCTGTCTGACAGAAAGAAAACTCTTATAAAAGACCCCTTGGGGCTGGGCATGGTGACTCATGCCTATAATCCCAGCAATTTGGGAGGCCGAGGTGGGTGGATCACTTGAGGTCAGGAGTTTGAGACCAGCCTGGCCAACATGGCAAAACTCCATCATTACTAAAGATACAAAAATTGACTGGGTGTGGTGGTGTGCCTGTGGTCCCAACTACTTGGGAGGCTGAGGCAGGAGAATCACTTGAACCCAGGAGGCCAATGTTGCAGTGAGCTGAGATCACACCACTACACTCCAGCCTGGGCAACAGAGTGAGACTCTGTCTCAAAAAAAAAAAAAAAAGACCTCTTGGTAATTTCTTTGGGTAGGCTTGAGTTTTTGAGAGAGCGTAAATCCAAATCCATTCATTTCCATAAACCATCGGACACAGTTTGATGTATATTTGGCCACCAAACATGGTGCAAAATTTTATGTAGTCTGTTGATACTTAAAAGCAACACAAGTGTGCCTATACCTGTCTGCACTCAGAAGACTGGTGACAATTTCACATGGTGACACAAAAAGCTGGGCAGTAGTTGAAAAGTGGATGACGTGAAATGTGGTGGTGGAATAGGGGCAGGAAGCCAATGTTAAGCTAGTGGACTTTGCTTTGCTTCTAGCCTCCAGTGGCCCCAAAATCACCTTGTCTACAGTAGGATTCAGGAATTTGCAGTTTTAAAAGCAACTCTAGATGATTCTGGTGTGCAGCAGGCTTGGGAAACACTGGCTTTAACCTGATATTTTCTCTGAACTCTTGTAGTTTTCTTTTGACTTTGATTTCTTTTTTTGGTTCTTCTTTCATTACACTAGCCCTTCTCTTTCCTAATTTGACAAGAAAGCCCTGTTAAATTAAGGCTTGCTTAATTGTCAAGGCTAATTTGACAAGACTCTTCTTTTATTGTCTTGACTTTTGGTATGAGAATCTGCTTCTTTCTTAGACTTAAGTGTGTGCTAAATTATTCATTACCAAGGCCCTTGTTTTTCTCTCATTAGCACGAGATTTGGTGACTTATCTTATGCTTTAGGATTTAGAGAGTTGATATATGTTTAAATTTTTTGTTAAGAAAAATGTACATCTTCTATCTCACTTAGGTATTTTTCTTGTTTGAGGGACATGGTTTGCAAAGGTTGGAATGAAAGAACCTCATAGTTTTTGTTGAAAGAGATATTGATCTACATGTGAATAATAACCAGGACATTCATATTAAGATGTACTCTATAGCCATTTAAAAGAATGATGATTACATAAAAGACTGTTGTGGAAGTCTATAATATATAGCTGAATAAAAAAGCAGATTATAGAACAGTAGGTATAAAATGAGCTTTTGTCCAAGCCACTTACCCCAAACATAAAATTATTAGATAAAGGTCTTCAAGGATATAAAATAAATTCTAGTTATGTTATCTTAATATCGAATACGTTTATTACAGTTATTTATCATTTCCACTGAGGAAATGGATTGCAGATGATGATTAAAGGAATTTTCAATTTTTACTTTGTATATTTTTGTATCTGAATTTCTAAATAATGGGATTACGATTCTGTTTAAAAATTCTGAATGTACTGATTTTTTAAACGTGATGTGGTATCCAGGTATGTCGTTAATTCTTTCTATAAAATATCATTTCCTTAAGTCTGGACTATTGAAAAAGGAGAAAAGTACTAGGAATTTAGAGAACTGACTTCATGTTAGAACCAAGGAGAACAAGAAAAGCTTTAGCTAGTGTTTTGGAAACAGTAGAACCTCCCACTCACACTAGTAGCTGATGCACTTAAGTTCTGCGCATGCTTTTGCTTCCTTTGAGTTGTTTGGTCCGCAGTTTGCATTCATCCATCAGTGAGTTGATTCAGACTCAAACCCACCGACAGCAATGAATGTTGAGTGCAGCCATCAGTGTTTTCAGTTGGTGGAGTTGCCGTTGCCCTCCCTGACTCCTGGCTCTTATTTTCCATCTCAGATCTTTGAAGTGTATGTGTCTGGCTTCTCCCTTAGTAACCAGCCATCTGCATGATGAAGGTCCCACATAATTATCCATAACATTGATATTGGAGCTGAGAGGTTATTGCAGATGAGGAAACTGTGGTTCAGAGAAGGAAGGAGTGCTTGGAGAACCTCACAGGTAGCACTACACCACACAGGTAGTGCTTGCTATTAGTACCTGTAAACCACAGCTGAAGGACCTGCTTTTTCCTCTCTGTTTTGAACCAAGAAGGATGAGTGCTTTTTCGAGATAAATTAGCAGATTATGTTTGGAGTTTAATAATAACAGCTTCAGTCCGTATCTTGAGCATTTGCTGTGGGCTAGGAACGGTACAAAGTACCTTGTTTATTATCTTATTGAATCTTAAAACTCCCTACACCTGTAGGTACTGTTATCTTAGCCTTTGTTTATATGTGAGAAAATTGAGACACTTGCTTAGGGGGTCGAGCCAAGATTCATCCCAGATCTGACTGACTCCAGGACTTTTTGCTTGAATTTAGCAAACATTTAAGCATATGTGTGAATGGCACTAGTAAAGCGATAGCTCTTGCTCTAACTGGGATCTCAAAACTTAACCATATTAACTGTAATTCAAGGTTAAATGTGATAAGAACTGTCACAATTGGATAATTTTGTGCTATTTTTGCTTATTAAATCCTCCCCTTGCCCCGAATTAAAAATTTTGAGAGGATGTGGGAGAAGTGGGAATAATTATTTAACTGGATTTTATTCCAAAATAAAATATGTATTTTTAATAAATTTTTACTTGCTACATTCTAGTTTTCACCAAAAGGGTGCATTTCTAGGAGACATTTAAGTATATTATATATCCTCATGGACCACTCCTTACCTTGTTGAAATGAAACACTTGTTTATTTAAAAAAAAAAAAACACAAAGCAAGGAACAGCAGTAGGAATAAGATTCACTGGACCACATTTGGGTGGGTTGCAGGACTATTTCTGGTGAATTCATGTGACATGTGAAGGTACAACTTACTCTTTTGCTTCAGGAAATGTAGTGTTGTCATTAAGGACCCCAAGGTACAGTCAACGGTCAGTGGTTTTTTTTCAAATCCCAAACTCACCGACAGCGTTGAATGTTCCTTGGAGTCCTCTGAAGGTTGGCCTGGTAGCCCTTCTTCAGCCTCCCACCCGCATCCCAAGAACCAGTGAGCAGTGAGACCGCTGGTGATGGAGGCTCTCTTTCTGGGTTTCAAGTCGAGAGTATTTAAATTATAAAATCGATTTGTGTACAGCAGAGAGCTAATGAACTGTGGGATAGACTGCGTAGTAATTTCTACAAACAGGCTTGAATGGATGTCTGAGAAAATGTCTTTGAGTGGTATTTTGTGATTCTAAAAAATGTAAAATACCTGATTTTTCAGTAATATTTTAATTATTAAAGAACCAGGGGTAAGAAATTAACATATATTGGGGATCTACTATGTACTAGGATTTGTATATTTTATCTCATTAAGTTCTTAACAACCCACATTTTCCTGATGAAAAAACTTGAGATGAAGTGATTTGCCTAAGGTTACATTGTCAGGAGCCAATGTTATAAGCCAGCACTTGAATATTGGACTTCATATTTCCAGTGCTCACTGATCATACTGCCTCTCTTGTCTGAACTGTCGATATCTAGGAGTAGAACCATCACTGCAGAGCCAAGTCAAACACGTAAATTTCTTCTACCTGTTTGCCTCTAATAATAGCAGGTAGGTTTATAGGTGAGGTCATAGGGGAGGATGAAAAAACTCGACCTCCATAATTGATCTCCTTTGTTAAGATCCTGCATTACTAAGTTACCACAGAGGTGTTAGTGATAGTCCACAAGATATTTTCTATATTGAAAAAGCAAAATATAAACCCCAAACCTACCACCTAATATAAAGCCTGCATTTTTTTCCTTTTTTTGATGTAGCTGTGACTTCAAAAGCCTGCATTTTTTTCTTAGTTGAGAACACAGAGTATAACTAAAATGTCAGATGTCATTTGTTCTGACTGAAGGGGTATCAGTACATTATAGGACATAGTAGTTATATTCAATTCTGTTGAATGTCTGTGATGAAAAATCTGAAAAATGAATTAATATGAATATTTTCAGAATAGAGATTTACAGTGGGACGGATCTAGGAATACTTAATAGGAAAAGAGCTTACTGAACTGCTGGCTGAATTGAGATTAATCTCTAATTGAGGATAGTTATTGCCATTTGCTTTAGATTTAAATGCTAAAGACTGACTGGTCTCAAATTCATTTTTAAAGCAGCCAAATGGTGCACATTAAAAGAAAAAATACCAACCATTGAGATTTTGGTTTGAATGTAAACTGTTTACATTTTATATCAGTTTAATTCACCCCTTTTCAAAACTCTGTATTAGCCAGCTTTGTTGAGTTTTCAGTGTTATGACAGAATATTGTATGCACACACAAAAAATCAGGCAACTGTAACTGTGTAATGTTTTTAAAACTTTTAAATGGTTTCTTAAAAAGTCTTCCCCTTGGTCCAATAATATATAGAGATGTTAAGCCTTATACCATTTGGGTATATATTTAGATTTTTAAAAAAATACTGATTTCACTGGGCGTGGTGGCTCACACCTGTAATCCCAGCACTTTGGGAGGCTGAGGCGGGTGGATCACAAGGTCAAGAGATTGAGACCATCCTGGCCGATATGGTAAAACCCTGTCTCTACTAAAATAAAAAATTACTGGGCTTGGTGGTGCACACCCTGTAGTCCCAGCTACTCGGGAGGCTAAGGCAGGAGAATTGCTTGACCCCGGGAGATGGAGATTGCAGTGAGCCAAGATCTCGCCACTGCTCTCCAGCCTGGTGCCTGGTGACAGAGCAAGACTCTGACTCAAAAAAAAAAAAAAAAAAAAAAAAAAACATATTTATACTTAACCAAACATTTAGATGCTAACAAA
>CAUYOR010021815.1:0-23560 GCA_963573925.1 Callimico goeldii
CCATTTTTGAATGGGCTTGTTTGTTTTTTTCCTGTATATCTGTTTGAGTTCTTTGTAAATTCTGGATATCAGCCCTTTGTCAGATGGGTAAACTGCAAAAATTTTTTCCCATTCTGTTGGTTGCCGATTCACTCTAGTGACATATATGATGCCAAGAAACATATGAGAAAATGCTCATCAACACTGGTCATTAGAGAGATGCAAATCAAAGCCCTGTGACTCTTGAAGTGTGTTCACCTAAGTACTGTGCAGTCCGAGGGACCTATGCTAGTCTCGTGTGCCTACATCAGCATGGATGCTGCCTGCCCCAGTCTCTGGCCTGTGTATGGGTCAGTGATCTTAGTCCCATGAGAGATGTATACCTTGAGGAACCCAAGTTTCAATCTTAATGTGCTGAACTTCTCCATGGTGTCCGTGGACCCAATTCCCCTGAGAAAGGGTTTAATTTCTCCCACAAACACCTTGTAGCTGGCATCCAACAGGATATTCTTGATGGGGTTTGCTTTCAAATGCAGCTATAGGTCCTTCAACTTGAGGCTCAGATGCATATTTAACCAACATATGTATGGACTCGGCCAAATGTAGTCTTGTTAGCCTCGGGTCTAGAAAATAATGTCGGGATTAAAAATGACTTCACAGAAACTTAGACCGACCTTTGAATTGCTGTTGATGAAAGTCACGTTGGCTCACAACAGATGCTGTCTGTAGCCACTGGGATTTATCCTAATACAGTTCTGAGACTTCCAGTTACCATAGAGCTTTAACCTTTAACTGCTTAAATTGTGGCTTTCCAGTAGCCTTTGACTTGCCAATCGCCCTACTTAAGGTGGAGAAAGCAGTATGGCAAAGGGGCAGAAACAAGCTTCCTAGTTGTTTCAGCAACTAGGAAGCTATAGGTATTGTCTGAGTTCCTACGAAAAGGATATTGGCATGTGCTATAAAATTCTCTGCAATACTGATGCCATTTTCTGACAAGGAACATCTCATGCTAACCTTACCAAAATGAGTCTGTATAGTTTCTCCCTTTCATATAAAAGCTAAAATATTCAAAGTGTGATGGAAGCCACATTACCTTATTAATGTCTCCAGCTCATTCTGAATCAATTAACCACCATGTGGGTCAATGCAGTGGCCTTTGTGAGCAGCCTGGAGACTTTTCAAGGCTCTGCTAGTCATGTAAGCATGTTAGCATTCAGCCCCACGTTCATTGACTAAAAGGATTGGCTTCCTCTATAGCCCTATCATGCTTGTGACAATACAATTCATAGTGGTATGGTCTTGTGGCTTAGCTGGGATTGGAAAATCTTGTGCTTCCAGTCTCTGTAGCCCATAGCTGGTACTGAAGATGCCTTTGACTTCCCAGCACTAAGTGTATGGGATCCTGAGACGAGGCATTTGTGTGAACAGGACCAGCCTATGGATGGTGGAACTTCAGCTCTACTTCTGCACAGAATGGCCTTTCCCCAAGAATTCTTTGCTTTAACAATTTTAGAATATGGCCATATGAAGCCGGCATTGTCACTTCCTAGTGCCCAATATAGCTGCAGATGCTTTTGAGACGAGCTCTTGGGCTTGCTTTTGCCAGGATAGACCACCCCAGTTGAACTGCCTGAGTCTTACAAGGAGTGTCCACTCTCTATCAAATTCAGATTGTCACTTTTTGTCACCGTCACTAATAAGACTTGTTGGATGAGTTAAATGGCAGCAGTTTTAGTGACAAGCCCAGATAGAGGGTGGTTTTTCTTATCTGCAGGTAAACCACTAGGGCTTACTTTGGATTCAGATCACTATTTCCTCAGATGACTTCAGAGCCTTCCCCAGACTGAGACTGATTGTAGTGGCTCTCTAGCCTCCAGTTAACTATTTGTTTTCATTCCCCTCCTGTCCATGGCTTCTGTTTCTGAAATCCTAGGTTGATCTAAAGTATCCTAAAAGCAGAAGCTTCCATGGCTGTTGCTGGTGAGATTGCATCTTTCAGTCTCTGGTATGATACTGTTGACATATAGCAGCTTCCCTGGAAGTAATGGCTGCTTTCCTTGAAGGAAAGGTACTGCTTTTATCGTAGCTTATGATCAGCCAGAAAAAACTTTAGATGCTTGCTTCTATTGAAATGGCTTTAGGCATTGTCTCTAAAGATCAAATTAACCTCTTGTCCAGGGTGAAGTTCCTAGTTACAATGTTAGTTACTAAAATGTGATTTTTAGACCCTGTTTGAGTATTCTATGCCGTTGACCTTATTTCAGAATTAAAGCCTAAAAGAAAAACACTTCATAATTTAAGGAGAAAATGACAACTGTCCTTTTGCTAAGTGCTCTTTTAAATCACTTGGTTTCACTTTTATACGGAGTTTTGAGCCACAGATAAGAATTTCTCTGGCAGTAAACCCTTCTAAACCAGGGGATTTGGGAGTCTAGGATTTTGAGCTGGGCATCACTAGGACCTTATAGGTCTGGGTTCATTCTCTAAAAACCTGGAGAGACAGGTATTTGATAACAATTTGGAGGAACACTGGTAACAAGAGTCTGCTGGATTGCACAGGTCTCAGATTTGTGGGCCTATCATTGCCTGGCAGTCTGCTGCTTGCACTAAAAGACCAAGAACCATCAGACTGATCCAAGACTACGTGCCTATAGACTGGAAATGTATCCAACAGCTGAGATCTAATCAAGGTGTTAAGTTTGTCCTTCACACCTGAGTCTAAGAGCTACTTGATAAATACCTACCAAAAACCTGCCCATCTTCATACCACCATTGAAGCAAGTAAATAACTGTACTACAGTGATAGTGACCACTGGTCAGACTAGAAAGTCTTAATGACCAACAGCTCCCCCATGAAGGATTTTTCAAAATATTTGAGACAGGCATAGCCTTCTCCTGGCCAAGATAGAATTACAGGACTAGACTTCCTGCCTGAAACAACTAAAAGCTGATACAACATATCAAGAGTCTGAAAACTGTTCTCGAGAACACAAGACTGATGCCTAAGAGGGGAAATAAACAAGGCGACCCTGTAACTTGCCAAGCTTATTGGCTGGAGAATGTCCAGAATGCAGCCCAGGCAGAGGCAACACAGCCTTGCAATCTCTCCAAGTTGAATTCTGCCCAGCCCAGGTAGCTACAATTAGCAGGGCAGAATGCTGGAGGGGATGGTCACACATAGAAGACCCCAGAGACCCACAGAGGGTCCGCACTGAATCTTCAGGTGAATGCTGAGCTCCAAATGCATGTGAAGAAATTACCAGAGGCCAGAGAAGAACCACCCAAAGGGACTTAAAGGAAATGATCCTTGGAACTCACATAGCACTTGGAATAATTCCATTCTTAGCAGTCAGAATAGCAACTTAACTCATGGGACATAGGCCCAAGTACTCAAAGGTGTTGTCTCAGTAATGGAATAAGTCCTGGACTAGAGCTATTAATCCTGACACAGCCTAAAAGCAAGGCTCAAAGGGATCTAGCTGACCAAGTAACTATCCTAGAATAAGGTACAAGAATAATTCTAGAAATAGAAAAATATCCAAAGTCAATGTTGGGCATCCAATCAAACGTCCAGGCATACAGAGAACACATATAACTCATGACTGGATGTGTTGACTCATGCCTGTAATCCCAACATTTTGGAGGCTAAAGCAAGTGTATTGCTTGAGGTTGAGATCTTGAGACAAGGCTGAGCCAACATAGACCTCATCTCTCCAAATCTTTACAACTTGACTGGGCTTGGTGGTGCGTGCCTACAGCCCAGCTGCTCAGTCTGAGGCAGGAAGTTTGCTCGAGCCCAAGAATTTAGAGAATACAGCAAGCTATGGATTGTACCACTACAGTCCAGCCTGGGTGACAGAATGAGACCCCATTTCTGAATTACAAAAGTACAACTCATAAGATCAATAAAAACAGATCTCGAAATCATAACTAGAACAGGAACACTAGAATACCCACATCCCATATGTTCGAGAAAGTAGAAGAACATGTCAAATGGAGGCATGAAAGATTTGAAAGATGGGACTAGTAACTTCCGAGAAGGTACATGGTATAGTTTACTCATACCTAAATGATATGGGCTAAATAGTATGGTCTACTGCTCCTAGGCTACAAACCTGTGTGGCATATTACTGAACACCATAGGCAACTGTAACACAACAGCATTTGCATCTTAAAGCATAGTAAAAGCAGGGCGGAAAGGATAAAATATACCTGCATAGGGCATTTACCATGAATGGTGCCTGCAGGACTGGAAGCTGCTGTGAGTGAATGTTAAGACCTAGGATGATACTGTACACTACTGCAGATGTCATAAACATCACACACTTAAGCTACACTAATGTCACAAAACTTTAGTAGCAAGCTACCTTACTGTAACTAAAACTCAACTGTAACTGAAATGTTGGTAATATTTAGCTTAAAACACTGTCCATACATTACAAGAATGTCTTAATCCTTATTCTATAAGCTAGTTTCTATTATACCTTTATGTGCTTGTGTCTGAGTTTAACAAAGTAGCCTTGACCTACACAGGGTCAGGATCACCAATAGCACTGTTCCCTACTGCTATACCTTGTCCCTCTGGAAGATCTTCAGAGGCAATAACATGGATGGGGTTGTCATCTCTATGATTGCCATGCATCCTTCTGGAATGCCTCCCGAAGGACCTGCCTGTGACTGTCTTACAGTTAACTTTATATGTAAAAGGAAATAGAGTAGACAAACCAATAAGCAGTCACTTAAGTATCATGTATTGCACAAAACAGTGTGCTATACTTTCATATGACTGGCAGTATGTTAGGTTTGTTTAAACCAGCATTGCTTCAAACATTAGTAATGCATTGTACCACGTTATGACAGCTATGACATCACTAGGCAACAGGAATTTTCAGCTCCACTGATCTTACGGGAACATCATTGTATACATGGTCCACTGAGTGGAACACTGTGCTACATGACAGTAACTGGAGTCCCCAAAAGCAGGGGACAAAAGCATGGCCACAATGTTTCAAAATTCATGAAAACCTTAAGCCCACAGATCCCAGGAGTTCATTGAACTTCAAGAAACATGACAGATTGTTGGTTTTTAAGCAGTCTTATTTAAAATGATGCCCATGGTCTTCTGACTTGAATTGCTTCTAAAGAAATGTTTCTTATTCTTCACATTACACTTGAAAATTCCCTTAACCTAAGGTATACCATAAGGTATTGAGAAAATCTGGCAACCTACTTACTCCTAGTGAATCTTATGCAAAAACCAAACAATTCTTACAGCTTGTTTTTTCCATCTTTAATCATCAGCAAACTTGTATTATGGTTTAAGAAATCCTAAAGAAATTCAGGTAGGAAAATAATACCAAGTAAATCATCAAATAATAAATGTGTAGGTCAATACTTCATCAATTTATTTTAAAGATAACTCAGTTTAAAACTATCACAGGGTTTATAACATGTACAAGTAAAATGACTATAGCACAAAGGCTGGGAGAGAAATACAGCTTGTCTGTGAAATGGCATAACATAGGTAGATTGGGAGTTTAAGCATACTGTAATCCCTAGAGCAACCAAAAGTTACACTAAAAAGTAGACAAAGGAGATAGAAAAATGAAAACATTACAAAAAATGACATTTAAATCCAAACACAAATATATGGCTCAAATGACACTACTAAAGTGTATCAATTATCCAAGTTCATAAAAATGTTTCTTACAGGCAGCCTATAGCTGTCTTTATCCAAAGACACGAGTGGTTAATGATGGGAAGCTATACCATGCTAACAGAAGTCAGAAGAAAGCTGGAGTGGCTACATCAATATCAAAACATCTTGGAGTAAGGAGTGTTACAAGGCATGAAGCCACCCTATGATGACAGTATTAGACTAGATATCTAACACTCAAATTTGGAGTTGATATACTCAATTTCCTTTCATTACTGCTTACAAACCAGCTGTAATTTTTTCCAATGTGTCAGAGCTGATGTTAGAGCAGCTAACAACTAGCTCATCTAACAAAAATGCTATGTTAAATAGAATAAGCTAGTCATTGGTTAAGCACCTTGCCTTTTAAACATGAAGAAAAGAGCAAAGTGAACACTTGGCTTATTTGTGGCATTAAAGGGAAAAGAAATGTACAAATAGGAAAAAATTTGAGACCACACAAATGGACAGCAAATGCAAGGAAATGCATGTTCTCGTATGAAAGCTTGGATACATTTGTCACACTGACTTAAAAAAAAAAAAAATCCAGGTTGGCAAGAATGGGGAGAGGCGTCTTATACAAAAGAATATGAAGAAATGTTTTCCTTAAACAGGGATAGCAAATCTTTAGATATCAGGGTCTTTAGTCCTTGCTGGTTACACATTGTATATACTTACCCAAACTCATGTAGTCTTTCAGAAATTGAGATTATGCTCTTTCCAGGTCAAAATTAAGTACCCACTGTGTTGGGATCTCCAAACAATACCCAGTGTCAAGGATTGACAACTAGGACTCACAGTACAGTCACGGTTGTGCTCGTGGCTATTTACACAATGAACCATCCAAAGTACAATCAGCTAAGGGAAAAGGCACTGGGGCAAGTTCTGGAAGAAAACCCAAGCTTGAGTGCCCTCTCCCAGTGCAGTCACCCAGCACGGGCTTAACTCCCCCAGCTATGAGTACAACTCATGTGTCTTCTGCCAGGGAAGCCTGTTAGAAACCCAGCAGCTAAGGTTTTAATTAAGGTCTAGCCACAATAGGCATCCACTGCTTTAGTACATATTCAAATCCCAAACTCCAAGAAAAGGTGTTCATATGCCACATTGGTTGCATGAGTGACTTACGCACAGTGAATCATTCTCACTAGGGAGTGATGGGAACTTGCAAAAAACCCAAGTTCAAGTGAGCTTCCTGCTATAGTAACTCTTCTATGCACCTGCCTTCCCAGATTGGGCCATTTCCCTTTCTCTGCATCCTTAGAGTCCTTTGGCTGAGAATCTGTTCACTGAAACCTCTTTTGGATGCGTTGATGCTGTTCCCTTGTGAATTCCAGGTTTTCCAAACAGAAATCCCCACAGGAGCCCATTTTAGCAGTCTCTAGTCTCTAGGGTCAGACTTATGATTTAGTACTTCACTTTGTGGTGTAAGTTGTCAAGGAGGTACCTCCTTGGGATAGTGTTCAACTTGGCTATCAAGTCATGCTAGAAGAATGGGCAACATGGCTGTGCAACACAACCTCTCAGTAGTGTGAAATTTCCTAGCAAAATCTAGTTCTAGCAAAGCCCTATGTTTGTAGCAGAGCCTAAATGAATTGTAAAAATTGCTGGAGCTTAGTCAATGAATGTGATCCTAGGCTGGAATCAATTAGGAGTTTGACATGGTGGTTCCATGCAGGGTCAAGTACTGTGTGGATTCTATTGGGAAAAGGCTGAATAACAAATCTCAGAATTGAGAGGACTATTGGCTTATGAAGACACAACTCTGGTAGGAGAGATCCACGTTTAAGCTTTTTCATATTAATATTGCCTCTGTTTCTGTTCATAAGCAGGTACTATATGCATGCAGAGTAACTCAATGTTCTATGCACCTAGCTGTCCTAGAGAAGATCCCATTCAGACCAATAACTCGGGCAAACACCTTTGGCTCCTGAGGCCTTTCCACAACAAAATAAGGGAATCACACTGTCCTTTTCCCCCTGAGATGTGCCCTTTGAGCCAGTGGCCCAGAAAGAAGCTCTAAGGGATGATGGTCACAGTCCTCAGCCTCTAAAACATAGTTGGAGACTGACTTGTTCAAATCCAGAATCCTTGGCTATGAGGATCCCTGTAAGGACAGATGTGCTACCATACTCATCACTTTCTTATCCTTCACTCATAGGAACTTGTACCTCTAGGCATGTTCAGGACTGAAGCCAGTTCTAAGTTCTACCTCCCAAAGAACAAATTTATGGTCTCTAAACCTGGCTTTGTCAATGTCTCAATCTTCCAGCTTTGCTCTTACCTGTGTCCCCTTGATATGGTCCTATCTAAAGATTTCCAGGGTGGACCTGGACTCTTTCCTCATCTGTCTTATTCATGAAACAGCCAGTAAAGCCCATTGAATCCCCAGAGGAAAAGCATGGTGCAGGAGTGCAGTCGAGGACCATTTCACCAAGTTCTTATGAAGAGACAAAGATGCCAAGAGAACCGAGTTGTCATTTACCAGCTTGGTATCCTTTTTGTGGGGAAGCTAGTGCTGACAGTAATGGGCAACATCCTTCACCCTCAGGCAGCAGCATGGATCCTAAAGAGCCTGTGCCAAGAGAATTGAGGGTTCTTTTGGTTACTGAACACCTAAAGAGCAACTAACAAAAGGGTCTTCACTCACCAGGAAGAGCATAACTCTCCAATAGTCCTGTGAGTATGCCCTCAGACTAACGGTTTCTTGGGCTGGAATAATCCTCTTCTGACCTATACCTAAGGGGAAGATGAAGTTAAGGGTTCCATCGTGGCTTGTACAAATGTCAAATGTGTTTAAATTTACATGTATCTCTTCTGATTCTAAATTATCCCTGAAAGTGGGATATGGACTCCTGCTATCCATAGTCTTAGATGGGGAAAATAGTGCGATCTCAGCCACCCTAAAAACCCCAATCAATTTCCCCCAGGTAAAAAACCCTCTGAAAACCCATGACAATCTAAAGAACTCAAAATAAAAGCATTGTTTTTCTAAACACTTAACTAATTAGGTATCTGTGTACAGTACACAATGGTGTTATAGACAGTACAGCATGAATTATGACTTTTATATCACAATAAATAGTGATGGTGTGAATGCAAATGCCAGCATACTTCAAAGTAAAACTATGGGCTTCATCAGTGGAATGTTTAGTCACTTTGCTCTTCAGGTTGAAGGGGAATGAGAGTTCACTAGAGAACAAATGAGAAAGTTGACCAAGAGTCAACCACCTGTGAAGTCGAACGGTAGTCCTGTGGCCCGAAGTGGGTGAATGTGGTCTACCATCTGAAGCCATAGAACTAGAGTCGTAGAGTATCTTATCTTCTGTTCACAATTCTGTGGCTTGAGACTTTGCGTGCCCTTTTGTGAGTGATCGTGACAAGAGAAGCATTGTATTCAAACCAGTTCTGATTGCAGTTCAAGGATTTTAAGGGTTTCGCGTGATCTAGCCTTTTTCTAGTGATAAGTATCAAACTGAATGCGTTCTTCAATGGCAATTTCTTGGCTCTTACTAATGAAAGTGGGTTTAGTTGACTGTAAATGTTAGTCACCATTTAAAATTCTGCAGTCCCGGAAGTTTCTGTGGGGGTCATACAATTCTCTGGAAATAGGGAGCTAGACATTGGTTAAATAATTATTGGTTCCTGTGTCCTACTAGATGGAACAGAAATAAAAACCTGAGGCATAGGGACTTCAAGTTCTGGTCATCCCTATGTGAATGCAGTGGTGGAATGAGCTCTGAGATACTCTCGAGACCATACAACTAAGTTCCTAGTAGTGGGATTTTTTCACCTGAGAAGTTAGCTCCACCTGCTCTATGGAAACCTGGAATGTCTTCTATCCCTGTCCTGTGGGGCTCTGGAATGGCCCTCGGTGGGTCTGAAAGTAGATTCTAAGCAGAATGCTCTAGTTCTGCCCGAGGGCTTTTCCAGGATGGATTACTGGGATCGGTGTGGTCAACTTGGTTTTCCCAAAGGGGCATGAATGTGAACCCTCACTGGAGGGTCAGCCCTTCCTTGAACAACTATCAATGTCCTTTCTTAAAAGGACATCTCCACTTTGACCTAATGCCTGTACCAAAGCTCTTATATCCTAGTTGAGTGGGAAGAAGGAAGCTTTGAGTCCCACTTATTTCAAGTAGTGGTGTTCTATTCTTCATCGGGAAGTCTACTGGCCTGTGAGCTGACCTTCTCATAATAGTCAACTCACTCTATCTTCTGTCTACACACCACCTGCCTGGAATCCCCCATACGAATACCTCTATCAGGATCCTATCTGGAGATAGAATCCATCTGATTACCCATAGGCATGGGCAAGGTTGAGGGAACCCTCATGAGAAGTTGGTGTGTCCCTCTGCTGTCTCAGGACTTCATGACCACCCCACCCCTCCCAGAGCTGAGAGGATGGTGGGGGAGTAACCAATGCTTCTGGGCCTGACTGAGCTGTTATGGAAACCGAGGTCATAAAGGGAAGTGGCCCCTAGCTGGGGGGAGAAGGTGAGGGACTACCTAAACTCCCTTCACTTGCCTTTTCATCACCTGCTGGTGCCTCTCACTGCATCTACTCACTCTTGCCCTGTCTTCCAGGTGAAGACAAACAGGTGATCCTCTCTGAGCACAGGACATGGTAAAGAAGTTCTCAGGGAAGGGCCGACCCTCTGAAAATGTTTCTCATGAGGACATCTTTACTTCAGTCTGATACATGAAGTTGTCTCTTTTCTTGGATCTGATTCCTGAACACTGTCCTTGCGTACCAAAGCTTATATCCTGGTCTAGCGGAAAGAAGGAAGCTTTGAGTCTCAATTGCTTCATGCAATGCTGTTCTGTCCATCAGGAAGTCTGGCCTGCGAGCTGACCTCCTCATGGTCAACTCACCTTCTGTCTACACACCATTTGCATGGAATCCCCCATACAAATACCATGATCAGGATCCTAACCGGAGATGGAATCCATCCCCGATAACCCATAGGCATGGGCAGAGTTGAGGGACAGCAAGAGAAGTTGACATGTCCCTCTGCTTTTTCAGGGCTTTGTGACCACCCCACTCCTCGCAGAGCTGAGAGGATGGGAGAAGTAACCAGTGCTCCTTGGACTGAGATGTTATGGAAGCTGAAGTCATAAAGAGAAGTGGTCCCTGGCCGGGGAGAAGGTGACAGACTACCCAACCTCCTCCACTTTGTCACCTGCTGGTGCCTCTCATTGACTGCATCTACTCTCTTGCCCTGTCTTCCAGGTGAAGACAAACAGGTGATCCTCTCTGAGCACAGGACAGAGTGAGGAATGATAGACTCAATCTCTAGAGGCAAACCAAATAATCGGCACAGCCACTCAGATCCTGCTGCCAGCCTATTTTTACCTATGTTCAACTATAAGGAGGAAGATTGACCCTTTATGGTATCAGAAATGTATATGATCCTCCCTACCACTGGAACCCCCTGCACAAGGGTGGCCCCCACATAGTCTACTTCCACTGTGGTCTTCCTGCCTGACTTCAGGAGATTCTCTCCACACTGTGCCTGATACAGTTGTCCTATCCAATCTCACGACGGTGGCTTCCATCATTGATATTCCTGCTGGGGCCTCTTCCTGCTTAAGTTCTTTGTGGTTCTGCTGCTGTGACTGTCCTCGACCCTATACCTCCTGTCCCTACTGCTATATTAAAGCCCCTTGCTGATGAGAGATCAAAAATTAGGCATGATATTCTCAGTGCAGTGAGAATATTCCTAGTTTTTGTTCTCACTGGAACGTAGTTCTCTGGCTGTGGTTCTCTGTACAATGAAAGCTGCATGCAAGAAGGCAAAACTATATATGGCTTAAGCTGAAGGTGCAGGGAGTTAACTCTGGGATGGCTGCTTCGTTAACAGAAATTAGCATCTTTGAAGTATCTCCCATCCCTAGGGCCTGTTCTTTGCGGATGTGGGAGATGAGCAGGGTTCTGTCTACCTCCGTTGGTTCTTTGCCATTTTCACAGCCACTGGCTCCCAAGACGCTTTCCCTCTGCACAGCCAGTGCCCTAGCGTTGGAGGATGGGCCTCAGGCTGTCTTGGCCGCACACATGGAGAAAATTAGGTGTTTTCTGACCAACAACTGCAGTATGCAGGGGTCTGAATACTCCAGCTACTTGACCACCCACAAGGCCAGCGGAAGAGATGTATGCCGTCTCCAGGTCTCTGCTGTGGAATTGAGCTAGTTACCCTCTGTGGGACTTTGCATGATGTTTATACCTCCTCCTCGCTAGTTCCACAACCTTGAGTGGAAAAATTCCCACTAGTGGATCCTGAGAACTGGCAACTTGCATCTAGATCCCAGAGTAGACCCTAAGATGGGCATGCCCAGGGTACCCATGTGGTCTTTGCTTGGTATCCAGCACTGCAACCAGTGCCCCTCAGACTTGTAGAGAGAATAGAGGTAGCTATTAAGCTGAGTTTAAGATGGGCCTAGCACTGATTTTAAAATAGAGGTAGAGATGAGATTTGAGCCTGGATTTATTCAGATTCATAGTTAAAAGCAAACTGTCATCAAACAGCACATGTGAGAATGAAACATGGAAGTGAGGAGAGGATTACCCTTCATTCTAGTCAGCAATCGTCATCTCATCCGAAGTACCCTGGGCTGCAGCCAGCTCTGGCTCCTTGTGCTGGGATCATCCCCTATCAGGTAGTTAAAAACTTATAAAATAGATGCACTAGATGAGATTCCTCTGCATGTAGGAGGAAAGCTTATGGGACAGGCTTCTGGAAAGCAGATCTTACCCTAATCAACATAGGATGACCTGCATAAGTATAGCTGTACTTGAGTGTTCACTTTGAAATTCATCATGTTCTATACTATTCTGTATGCTTATGATTTACTGTAAAGCTAGAGATCATATAACCTTTCCTAATGGGAACTCTGCTCAAGCCTCTCATGATACTGCTAAAATAAAATGCAGAGCTTATCAGCTGAGTGGCATAGTGGAGTAAGACTTCACATACTACCTTCATTTCATGCTACTAACAATTTGGAATTGCTTTTTCCTCTTTCCAAGTCAGCTTACTTGAGAAAAGGGGTGAGATGCAAGAAGTAATGTCACCCTAAACAGCTTGGCTCTGTTCTTCCTTCCACCCAAAAAATCCTTCAGCTTAAGGCTCTTCTGATGACCCTGGCACTTCCAGCTGTAGGTCTGGGGTGGCTGATCCTCTCTGGAACCACTTTCCTCCCAGGTACCAGGTATCTAGCTCAGGTCCCAGCCACTGCCTCTGTTGATAAGGCCATAAATCTGAGGGGGGTCCCCTGAGGGGGTCAGGCCTTGTCAGCCTGTTGATGGAATTAGAGTAATACCTGAGGGAATGGGGCGTTTGTATTAGTTTTGGCTCTGGAGCTGAAGGAAGAATACTAGCATTTAGCTTGATATATTCGGCACCAGCACATTCTGGGACAGCAATTACCTTTCAAAGATTCTTCAGGATGGGCTGGGGTGGAGCTCCCTGGGAAGGTGTGACTACCTGAGCAGGCTTGTCCTGCCTGATGTGGGAGGTGAGGGGGAAATGAAATCAAGGGGATGTAGGGAGGCTGGCCCTAAGGCTGCAACTGGTGTTGCATATGAAATCTTTTATACATACTTGTGCACTCTCAGATCTCTTGTCTACTGCACCCCACCACCCTGCTTTTTCCTTGGGGAGTACATTGATTTGTGCTAGCAACTGCTTACTGGAGGACCCAGCTGTTAGAGCAGACAGTTTCTCCTGGATGTTGGGTGAAGCCTACATAAGATAAAAGGGGAGAAAGCAGGCAAGGAGAGCCTCAGGTCGTAGTGCAGATACAAGGTCTCAAGCCCCAGTGTGGTTCTCCAGAGACTGCTCAAAGCTGTGCTGCATTGGCCAGAAATGGCCAGGCACTACTACCCCGACTGTGCTCAGTCATCAGCTGGAGTTGCCTGGGGAGACCACAGCGACGAGATGAGTGCTGCGATGGATCCCAAAGGCACTGCAGTTCCTACAGCTGAATGCCAAGGCTTGCCTTGAAAAGCAATTCAAGCTGCACATCTCCAGGGCTGTCACGTGGAGCTTTTTAACCCACCCTTCCCCCTCTAAATGCTGGAGGAAGTTAGATGCTTGCAGTCTTCCTTCAGGTCCAAATCCAATTAAGTTCACTGGAGAATCTGGACAATGCCTCCAGATAACATGCCTGCTTTCAGCCTGGACAGTGTCACACAGTGGCAGCCCTACAATTCTGTGATCCTCATAGCAGTCATAACATGAAAGGCACCTGAATCACCTACTAGGGGAACAGCTGCATTCCTCTTTTGGTTGCTTCTAGAGGCCAAAATAAGCTTTCCAAATTCAGTTTTGGACCTCTTCAAGTACCTGATTTTTGGTGAAGACCCAAAGACTTGGGTACAAGTCATTCATTTGGGAGGTGATCCTAGAAAGTAAGTAAAAGGACAAAAACCAAGGATTCCCTGATGGCCGAGATGACCTTTGGAAGTGTCAGATTCCCAGGGCTTCCAGGCTGGTGCTGCACTCTGACTCAGCCCACAGGCAAGGCAGCAGAGACTCAAGCTTGGGCTGTGGGTAGTCTGACTCAACTCGGAAAGCACGATATAAGGCCAGGACATTGGTAGAATGGCCAGTCATGTCTTCCAAAAAACTGGTCGTCGCATGTTTCATCTATTTTGCCAGACACCAAGAGGTAGGATCTACATTTTTATCCCTTTAAACTGCACCAGGCTTTTTGACTGCCTCTGATAGAATATGGCAGAAATGGCATTGTGTGGGGGTCGCCCCTGCGAGAGGCTAACAACTTGGCCTCCGCCATCAGGTGAGCTTGATCCCTTACACACTTTCCCTGGCTGGAGGCTGTCCAGCTATGGGGAAGAAAAATTAGGAGAATGACTAAACAGAACGCTATTTTCAGCCTTCTTGGTTGATACAACAGATGAGTGAACACCGAAGTGATTCAACTGGGTATTGTGTTCCCCTTCCTGGCTCCTAATCTTGTTCTATGATTGTTTACCAGGCATTGTTTCAGCCTGGTGACTTCCTTTGCCGCCCTTGTCTTTTGCAGATGCATGATTAACTGTTGAGCTTGTGACTTCTAGATAATTGAAGATTGTTATCCAAGTTACTGGTTGTTCTGATAATATTGATAATCAGCATCCCCTACTTCCCCCTTGACCTTTTCAATCAGTATCTGTTACTTTTACTAGTTCCCCAGAATTGTTCTTTTGTTATTTAAGAAATGCTTTGATCTGACTTAACATTAAGTAGAAAAGTATATAATGGAACCTTACTGCACAAATAAAATTGCTGTTTTGGGCATAGCCTAATCAGTCCTCCAGACCCCTCTCTCTGTCTCCGTTTTTTCCGTGCACGACCTCTTCCAGGTTTGGGACCCTCTCGCTGGACGAAGACTCCCAGGCTTGCGTTCAGTTCACAACACTTCCTTCCAATAAGGAGACCCAATCTTAAATCCTTAAGCTAGAGACCATCTTCAAGGAACAGGTGTGCAGTCTGGTGATCATTATACCCAATCACCGATTTCCTCTCAACTCTGTTTTGCTTCCCCTATTACCTTTACCCACAGATCCTGAGACTAGCTTTTGTTTATCTGCTAGGTTTTGGTTTTAATTCTTTTTGGTTTTTAGATTCTAAGGCCTTTATCCCCCACCTACAGAAATGTCCTCCCAAATATTGCCTATGACTTGGCCTGATCCCAAAGAGATGACTACGAATTGGTGCAGAAAGCTGACTGGAGTTTGAATTGGAGCTTTATAATCATATAAGCTAGGTTTGGAACTAGTCTCCTATTAGTCTAGTCTCTTTTGTAAAATGGACATGACTACCAGCCTCACTGGGCCCTTGAGAATACCAGCTGAGTTTCCTATAACAAAAGCACCTAGTAGTCTTAACGAATGCCAGCCACTCCATCCCCTAGGGCTTTTTTTTTTTTTAAAAAAAGACGGGGTTTCACCATGTTGGTCAGGCGGGTCTTGAACTCCCGACCTCAGGTGATCTGCCCACCTTGGCCTCCAAAGTGCTTGGATTACAGGCGTGAGCCACCAAGCCTGGCCCCCCTAGGGCTTTCTAACACCTTCTTCCCATCTGAACCTTTTAGCTGGGATATTAAAGCACTTCCCAGTCATCTCCTTTCTTTCAAATACTCCACTGTACTGTGGCGGAAGAGCTCACCAGTTGAATGACCCATCTAACTAGATGCTATCCACAGAAGGTTTAGTTTCCTAAGAACTACACTGATCTGGCTCACCCAGCCCTTTAACAGTCTCGACCTTGACAGAGGCTCCTGTGAGCAGTGGTCTTGAGAGATTGAGTCCTGTTGCAGAACCAGTCCATGGGAGGCCATGGCCCTCCTCTTTGCTTCCTGATGGCCCCCGTGTCACTCACATGAAACAAAGAGGGTTTCTTCAAGGGTCCAGGATACTAGGAACACAAGTCTATGATTCTCTAATACATGCCACTGGATGTGGTACCTGTCTCCTTGAAAACACCTCAGCAAGAATATGTACCTAGAGCCCTTTGCATATCTGTAACAGCTCGTGTTGTTCTGCAATCCTGTTCACGTGCTGGCTGTGGGTTCCTGGAGTTCTCTTTAATCTCTCTATTGCCCAGTACCTAGCACAGGTGCTGGCAGAGTGAGTGTTCAATAAATATTTGCTGGCTGAAAGAACACATACTCTGATGGTAGCTTTCACTTAGGTCTCTGGATTTAAGGTTCTGTGAATATGCCCAGCTTAGCTTGGAGACTTACTTACAATGATTAAACACAACACACACACATGCAAATGTTTAAATCAGGAGAGACCCAAAATATTTTATTTCCCATGGAGAACACCTGCCCCAAGATTCAAAGAGGAGAAATAAGAATAAACTATCCTCTAAACTGTGAAGAATGCAAATCCTTATATCAGCAAATAATTCTATATAATAGCTAAATGTCCCTAAAATATTGAAACTGAACCTATAGTGTCAAAAAAAAATGTTAAGTTCTTCGAGTACTACCATGAGAGAGGCAGCATGACCAGCAGTTCACTACTCTCTGTGATTTGGAATTTCTTTGGAATAGGTTCTCTTGAGAAGTGGATGGTTACCTAAGTAAGCAAGATACAAGTACAGAAAGGAAGGGCGAAAACATGAGGCCAACAATTCAGAACCTTTTCTTTTCATTTTTTTATTTTAAATTACAAAGGATGTTGCATACACTGATGAATCTGTATCTGACTAGAAGTGCTCAGGGTTTGGAAGGTGACAGAAAACGAAGGCAAAATTTGCATTGCCTTTCCTTCTGAAATGAAAAACTGCACAACTATTAACCAACATTTAATAGAATACTTTTTAAACAGCTCATGCGTCAACAAGATAAAATTCTTTCTAGACAAGAGACAAGACTGAATCCAATAAAAAGTGTCATAGCTCCAGCTGGGAGAGAGGGAAAAAAAAACTACAGAATATTTATGATAGCATTACAAACAGGATCCTACGCAACTATGCAAAAGAGGTTGCCACATTGTGTGAACAAATGCTTTGAATTCTTGCCCTTCCACACTTCTCTTGTGACTTCTGTGCTGTCAGCCCCAGTATTGCTGTCAACCATAATGCTAAGCTATAAGAGAAATCCTAGGGAAAGAAGGTAAAAAGCAGGCAGTGGAATACAGTGTCATAAAAATATGGTGGAAAGGCAGATACAGTACACACATACACATTTCTGTTATTTGGTTCTGAGAAAAACAAAGGGCGAAGGGCAAGACATAGTAATCAGTCCTGCTCCTATCCACCCAGAATTTAATTAACTACACCATTGTGTTTACATTGTTATGAAAGAGGCAAACCGAACCTAGTTCACCCAAACTTGGCACATTGAAATACCCAACTTTGATGTTCTTCACTAGTCACCAAGTCTTCAATTCCAAACTACTGTTTGGAAGTAGTTTTGAGGTTCTATTCCCTCACTACTACCTCCAAACCTCTCTTATCTAAACAAAAATGGCAATTTGGCCTAGCTCAGTTCCTAAGTGTAATTTCTACAATTTCAGTCAGTTTATTAAGCGTGAGGATCATGCTTCAACACATAATCCCACTTGCCTATGGAAGTGTATAACTTTCAGTAGTACATTTTCATCATCTTTCCCCAACAGGCTTATTCCTTAAAACGAAACAACCATTCCTACAGCTGACATTCATTGTTACATCCCAATGTGTTTGAAATATTAAAAAAACATGGAGTCGTCTTCGCATAATGCCCTTATTAAGATTACAAAGATTACAAAAGAATCCACAAGTATTACGGCACTGTGTGAGACTTATTTGTCATGATCCAAGGGAAGAACAAGACTGCAGTTCTGTGCAAAGTTGTGGAAATGGCCTCAGTTCCATGGGAAACGGTATTCCACAACAGACTTCACTAGAAGGATAATTGAAACCTTTTACTTTAACACTGAAAGCATAATTCAATGCATTCTCAAAATTCAAGTTTCAAGATATGGAGAGATGCTAACATTCTGTTACATAATTAACTAGAAAACACTTGAACAGAATTTTAGGAAACTATATAAAGAAAGGGAACATAAGTTTTTGTTAATTCCTGCTGAAGGCAACTTGAATTCATTTCTTAGAACATTAACTAAATCTTAGCAGCTAAATATTTTTGAATGTATGGAATAAAGAAAAGCACATCCATTCTTGACATTTTGGTGAATAAACTAACAGCTTTATTAATGAAGGCAAACATCAGATCATTGTATGAATATTATATATATATAAAAAGAAATTCAAACTAACAGCATTGTATTTCAAAAGTACTGTACTTCGGTTTCTTTTAAAGAGACTTGTCATCTGTTTTTATAAAACAAACAAAATGGTCACTCTTCCCTAAAAAATCCTGGAAAAATGAAATAGTCAATTTCAAGCTGATGAACTAAACACACCTTTCTTTAAATGCAGACTATTGCTAGGAAGCAAATGAAGTCAAGCATCAGAAAGAAGATGTATGAGAAATTCACGAAAGTCAGAGAAAGGGGATGTAGTGAAATTACTGCTAATCTTTCCCCCTCATATTCAAAGACCATCCAAAACTGGTCTTTCATACAAATATAAAATAACTATAAAGAGAGGGAATTTGAAACCATACCCATCTGAAATCCTTCATGATGCTTTTGTAATAGTTCTGATTCTCTTACCAAAAGGTCAAAGTTAAAGATGTAGGAAGTAAAAGGGAATGAAGATGTTTAGTTTTAAATGTACAAGTAAGGCACAATATAAAGCCACATCATAATCTGTCATGAAGGATATAGGAAAGGACAAGAATCATACATGGTACAGTAGAACAAGCAATTATACTGACTGAAAAAGTGTGACACCCAATTCAAAACTCAGACAAAATCTGAACAAGAGCGACTGGACAGCATGCTTTCATATGGAGACAAACTCTATAAAGAATCCAGTGTATCTGAAACTAGGAAAAAAAGTTTCCGTTTTTTTTTTTTTTTTTTAATCATAGTAGTACTAGAGTCAAAGTTTATAATTGCTTTGGAATAATGGGTTTACTTGAGGTGAATTCACAATGCCTTCACTTAAAGTAAGATTCTGGACTTCATTATGAGCTATCTGTATACCATGTATGAACACAGAAAACCTTTAGAGAACTCTTCTCTAACGATCTTCACTCAAAAATACATGCCACAATTTTCAAAAACAGAACATGTACAATTGTTGGGGTTTTTACATTACCCTTATATGATTTGTTTGTGTGATACACTAAACATATATATTTTAATGACAATAGAGGAAGCAGATTATTACTGGCATTAAAGTACAACCATTTCTAGACGGTTTTAAATGCCACAGAGTCCCCTGGTTAAAATGTAAAGCTGCACAGCTTGCCTATGTCATCTTTATGATAAAGTTAAAACAGCAAGAGGATTTAACTTTCACTCTACATTTTACTGCCAGGTTTTTATTTAGATCAAGTATCGCTGCAGCATTCTGACCAGCCCAGATTTAGCAGCAAATGGCAGGAATCATATAAAATGCAACTTTTTTTTAACAAAGTGCTTTTCTAAGATATACATACATATATAAATAGGTACAAAATAAAGTGTCAACATTAAAAAGCTCAACTATTTAAAAGCTTTTAACTATTTAACTTAAGTAGTACATATAAAACACTGAAACTCAAGGATGTGGAATCTACTAAACAGATTCAAAGTCTTTTTTTTGAAATGCAAGACCAAAAAATCAAATTCTGGTTTGCAGACAGGAAAAAGGTATCAAAAACCAGAATTCCTAACAGAGCAGCTAGAAAGGAGCAATTTTATAAACCTTATCAGCTGAATATCATGAGGCAATTTTCACCTGATTGCAAAACTGCCATAGTTTGAAACACTTTTCAATTTACCAGACACACTCTGTCAAGACTTCATATACTTCCAACTTGCAAGCCTGTCTGTGCTCTGCCTTCTCCCACCTAAAAAGGAAAAACTTTAAACAATGAACTTACATTCTATTAAACCATTAGACTTGAGCTTATCATCTGTTTAGCATGAATGTACTAACCAGGTACATTTCCACCAAACACATAGAAAAATCTTGTGCGTCACAGTTCAGCTAAGGTAGTAAGAAAATCCTTACAATCCTTCTTGGGTTTCTTTTTTAAGATGTCAAAGAAGCAGGTAAGCAACATTGTCCACTTTTACTGTGTGTTCTAGATCAGACCTTCACAAGCTATAGCTTCATGTGCTATAGCTTACAAATGGGGTGTCAGAAGTAAAAGAATAGAACAGATTATACTTTGACACTTTATACTCAAAGTATAATTAAGAAACAAATCCTACAGCGGGTAATGGAGAAATAGGTAATTTTTCCAGCAGCTATGCCTGAAATTTTTGGTATTTTTTTCCTTACTAAATGTTTTTTTCTTTTTTTACTTTTTAAGCCACCAGTTTTCAGAGTTCAAAACACAAGATTTGAGAATAAAATAGTAAGAGAGACAGGATGGAAAGATCTGTGGGGGAAGGTTTATAATGCTGCCTTGACATAATAAATTTCTCAAGAGGTAAAGCTTGAACACAGTTAAAACACTGACTAACGAAGCTGTTTTATATGAGCAAAAAAGAGCACCTAAAAACTAAATGTGTTAATGTTTCTCAATTCTAGAAACTATAGAAGAATAAGTCACATGTTAAGTTTGAAGAAGCTAGTTTGAAAATACCTGTACAAAAATATAAAAATCTATAAATTTTTGTTTTTAAGCCTGTGTTGATCTTTGAAAATATTACATGCACAATAATACATCAATTTTCAGAAAAGTGGCAACTAAAGAATTAGGTGTTTTTTAGCTTTTTTCTTTTTTTACATATATATATACATAATACAATAAAAATAATCTATTTTGTTGTTTGGTGGAAGTATACTACAATAAGCTAAATAAACATTTTAATTTTCAAAGTCAAAAACTATTTTACCAATAGCTTACTAAAATGAAATATATTAAAATTTCCTACAACAAGTGCAGAAATAAAAGACATCTAAATGGCCACCCACTTATCTACTACGGAAGCGAACTAGAGGAACAGCAAAATAATATTTGTATGTATGGATGCTCCTTCTGTAGATAATTGGACCCAAACAGAAATAAAATTCACAGTTCAGTAAGATCCCTAACCCTGACCTTTTTTTTCTCCTTTTTTTTTTTTCATACATTCATACAGTATCATGTAAGCTGTGCAAAACTTTACTTAGACTGGCAGTTTGCCATATCAGTTGCATTTGTCTTTGGTACAAAAAATAAAACAATCGCAATAATGTGCAAGTATTTGTCTTCTTCCGGTCAAGTACCGAAATATGAGTTTTCTAGAGCCATCTTTTTTTTGTTATTTTTTTGTTTTGTTTTTTATACAATACACAGACTCTGTGGCATATATCTACATTTCAACATAGTCCTATATACATTCAAAAAATCTGAAAAAGAGTTGGAACAAAAAAACATTTAAACCCCATAATTTTTCCATCTATATATCTTGTTTTTTCTCATTAGGGTTTTCATCATACAAAATATTACCAGTTTTATAGTTTCCCCAAAATACAAGGCACAAAGAATATGCTTTTTTTTTCTTACTTGCACAGACATTTGTGTGTGTGTGTGTGTGTGTGTGTGTGTGTGTGTGTGTATATCATCTTGAGCTCTGACAATGAACATCTAATATGGCCCACAGGCACAAGTGCTGGGTGTGCCATGTACAAGTGAGATTAATGGTTGTGGAAAATTAGAACAAAAAGCAGTAATTCCAAAAACAATTTTAACCAACTGTTTAAAAAAATGCTTCCTCAATTTTTTTGTGTGATTCAGAGCATAAATCTGCCACAATACTTGGCATTTTACTATTTCACACCTCCAAAATGTTTTTCTTTGACAGATTTTTGAAATCTGTACCTAAACATTTACTTAAACATATGATTTTCAATTCTGATGCCAGTAGCAGTTTTAATCATGGTTTATGCTCTGAAAATGCAATAATCAAGTATTTTGGATCATGCTTCACTTATGCTACTTAGTTCTTAAAAAAATGTAACCTAATTGTAAATGTTTACATAATGCTAACTGACATGCAAAACAGAATGAAAATTTACAATGGATAACGTGACAAAACGCAGACATTTCTGACCAGTGGTCCAATGAGACTGATTACACCTTTGATGTTGGTATCCTTAATCCCACAAGGCCTCCAGTGGGATTCCCTTCTGCAGTCTTCTCTAATACTTGGTTAACAAATTCTGACGTTTGCCCAGCAACTGGTAGACCTGAAGAGAAGAACAAAAGACACATCTAGACATAGAAATAGAAATAGGCATGAAGGGAAGGGGAGGGGCTGGTAACATCTGAGGATCAGGTGTGGCCCTTGGCTTGATACTGGTTCCAAATGAATTCCCTGCCACTTGCTATTGCAGCTCAGAAAATAATGCTACCCTTCACATTACTGTCTAAAATTTTAAGATTAGAAGAGTCAAACCAAGAATAATCATGAAAAATCATAAATCAACAATTAAAGTGGGGTAGATGACAAGTGTAACAGTCCAAATCCAAACCCAAAGCCTGCCAACAGGCACCACTTCCCATGTCCACCGAACAGGATTTTCCCTGTTCTCTCACCAGTCTCTTCCAATTACTCTAACCTCACCAAATTCCAAGGGTGGGTTTCATCCATGGAACTGAAAATAAAGACATGAAGGATGTTTTTGGTCATTTTTATAACTACTAGATACAGTTTGTTTCCTTTTCTTCGTTTAAAAAAATGAATGAATAAATAAGAAATGTTGGAAGAGAAGAGGGAGAAACATGGGAGCAGCATTAAGTATGTAGATTTTCTCATCTTCCTCATCTTCCATAGTAAGGTCAAAAGACAAAATCAGTAAATCAAATAACAGAGGTACAAGTACAGTTTTTAAAGTATTAGAAAAATAAGAAGGATAGAAGAAGAAATATATTTGTCAGCCAGACGTGGTGGCTCACGCCTGTAATACTAGCACTTTGGGAGACTGAGGCAGGTGGATCACCTGAGGTCAGGAGTTCGAGACCAGTCTGGCCAACATGGTGAAATCCCATCTTTACTAAAAATACAAAAAATTAGCTGGGCATGGTGGTGGGCACCTGCAATCCCAGCTACTCAGGAGGCTGAAGCAGGAGAATCACTTGAACCCAGGAGGCAGAGGTTGCAGTGAGCCAAGGTTGTGCCACTGCACCAGCCTCGGCAACAAGAGCGAAACTCCGTATCAGAAAAAAAAAAAAAAAAAAGGAATATATTTGTCATTGCTCATAGGAATAAGTCAAAGGATACCATAAAAAATATTGGCCAGGTGTGGTGGCTCACGCCTGTCATCCAGCACTTTGGGCGGCCAAGGT
>CAUYOR010021817.1:0-15168 GCA_963573925.1 Callimico goeldii
TCTACATTTATAGCTATTTCCTAGCATTGATATAAAAATATATATACAGGCTAGGTACAGTGGCTAACACCTGTAATCTCAGTACTTTGGGATACTGAGGTGGGCAGATCACCTGAGATCAGGAGTTCGAGACCAGTCTGGTCAACATGGTGAAACCTTGTCTCTACTAAAAATACAAAAAGTTAGCCAGGTGTGGTGGTGGGTGCTTGTAATCCTAGCTACTTGGGAGGCTGAGGCATGAGAATCACTTGAACCTGGGAGGCAAAGTTTGCAGTGAGCCGAGAAGCTGAGATCATTTCACTGCACTCCTGCCTGGGCGACAAATAAAGACTCCAACTCAAAAAAAAAAAAAAAAAAGAGAGAGAGAGAGATGGAGTTATGTCATATTGCCCAGGCTGGTCTCGAAATTCTGGGCTCAAGTGATCCTTCTGCCTTGGCCTCCCGCGGTGCTGGAATTCCAGGCACGAGCCACTGCCAAAAGCTTTCCTTTTTTTGTTGTTGTTGTTTTGCTTTGTTTTTGAGACAATCTTGCTCTGTTGCCCAGGCTGGAGTGCAGTGGTGCAATCTCGGCTCACTGCAACCTTCGCCTCTTGGGTTCAAGCGATTTTCATGTTTCAGCCACCCAAGCAGCTGTGATTACAGGCATCCACCATCATGCTTGGCTAATTTTTATATTTTTAGTAGAGACGGGGTATCACCATGCTGGTCGGCTGGTCTCAAACTCCTAGCCTCAAGTAATCTGTCCGCCTTAGCCTCCCAAAATACTGGGATCACAGGCGTGACCCACCATGGCTGGCCTACGGAGGCCTTTTCCATACACAAATCTGTCCAAGTCATTAAGGGACTTCTGTGGGCTCCAAGCTCTTCTGCTGGGTGGGTGAGGGGCGCTCTCCACTCTCTGGGCCACTCAGCATCACCTTCCCTGGTCTCCCTGCCCCATGCCTGGCACATGGGACCACATCTCTCCTCCCGCCCCTCACGCCTCCATGCAGGGCTCACCATACTGTGATGGTGCTGTGTGAAATGCTTTCCTCCTGCCAAACTCCTACTCATCTCTCAGGCCACCTCAAATGTCCTTCTTCTGTGTGGCCTCCCGAGGTCCCAGGTGGAACTAGCTTCTCCTTCCTCTGTGATACATCTGTATGTATTACAGCTCTACCCACTGTACTATAAACATCTCTAAGGGAGAATTTCATGCTCAACTGGGGGACAGTGGGCAGGATGAGTGAGCGACAGGCCTCCCTTTGTGCTCAGAGTCCCAACAGGCCCAGAAAGCAGCTTAAGCAGCTCAGAGGCCAAACTGGCAGGGACTTCTGAGCACTTGCTGAGTGGGATGTGTGGTTCCAAGGTCCTTACGGACCTCATCTCCTCCCCTCAAATCACACACGTGGGAGACAGAGACCTTGTGCTCCATTCTGTGCATGGGGAAATGAGACGTGCCGAGGCTGAGTGATTTGCCTGGATTAACACAGGCCTCTGGAGGTGGGAGAATCCAGGGGATTCCAGAGGTCAACGAGGTAGAATGGCAGGTGGTGGGAATGGCAGGGCCCTAGGGGGTCTTCAGGGTTGGAAGCCAGCTCCATGTGCTTGCCACTGTGAGGTGTGGAGATGTGGCATGCTCACTCTACCCTTCTGTTTCTCAGTCTGCAGAATGGGCACGAGTACTAATCTTTAGGGATAGAATGTGATTTGAAACTGGGAAGCACAGCACTGATCTGATTCCTGATGCTTTCATCCAGGCCAAGCCTCAGATTCTGCAAGTGTGGCTGCACTCCCTGCTCCGTCCAGCTGCTCCTCTGCAGGGGTGCCCTGGACAGTGAAACAGAACTGGGCATCTCATCACCAGGGGAAAAATGAGAAACTCTTCCTAATGTCTAATAAGGGCTATGACATGGAGGTACAAATGAGGAATAGGAGAGGAAGTGAAATGAAGAAATGAACTCGTAAGTTTCAGTTAGACTTCGTTTTTGTTTTTCTTTTTTCGGAAAGCATCCTAATACTGTGATACCGGAGGTGGAATATAGTATTTGGGAAGGGAGTGGCAGGGCTGGATATAGACCCGGGTGAGCAGGAGAAACCAAACCTCCACTCCAAGTACTTTTTTCTTGGGCTGGTCCAAGAAGCACTCTCTAGCCAACACGCAGACCACCCTGGCCCCAGCTCTGCAACTGTAGATGGCTTGAGAGGCTGGCTGGTCCGTGTGAGGGAGTGGGGTCACACAGCCTGGGTGCTAATCCAGGCTTTGGCACACAAGCAGGCTGTGTGTCTCGGCTAGGTCCCGTCACCTTCTGAGCTCAGATTTCTCATCTGTCAGGTAGGGCTGAAACCACCAGCCTCCCATGGTGAGATGGCATGCATGAGTGTGCACCCAGCAAGCACTAAATACTTGCACCTGCTTCCCCGGCACACTGGAAGGACTTTGGGAGATGAAGGATCCAGTCTTTTCTTCTCTGTTCCCAAAGGAAGCATCAGAGGTGGGGGGATCTCAGACCCTGTGGCAGTCTATCTCTGGGGATGTGATTTCTATAAACACAGAGTCAGGTTCTATCCCCCAGCCCTCACCTGTCACGGTTCTACTTGGTGCAGCTCTGGGAGACCTCTTTGGCTTCCCCTTCTATCGTTTCCCTGTCACCTGCTCACCCACTCCTGCTCCTGCCACACTGTGAGTGTACTGAACACACAAAGCTTGCTTCAACTTCATGCCCTATGAACTTGCTTTTTCCTCTAGCAGGATCTCCCCCAAAATCTCTGCAGCTTTTTCGTCATTTAAATCTCAGTTCATATGTCATTTTCCTCAAGTGTCTTCTGATTATTTAATCCAAATTATCCCTGTCCCTTCACCCCACCAACACTCTCATCATATCCTTAAGCACATCACACCACATCTAAGAAATATTTAAACAGCCTCTGAACGTGTAAAATAAACCAGAAAGTCCCTAAAGCTTCATGTTAAGAGTTAGGACCATCAAACTACCAAAGGAGGAAAAGCCAACATTATGACATTAGGAGATGATGAGAAAGTCTAACGTTTTCTGTGTAAAAGTTAAAGTTTAGGCAAGATTAAGCCCTGCATGAGTGACAGGTGGTTTCACCTTAGTCAAAAGCCACAGTTTAGAGAAGAAAAAGGGCTTGTGATAAACAAGATACCTCCAGGAAGATCACACTGAGCTTCTAATTATTCATTCCTCTCTATCCCATGGCAAGTTTCCTTTCCTACATTGTTCTCCAAAGACTGTGACTGGGCCTGATCCATCTTTGTGCCACCCCAGTGCTCAGCACAGGGTATGACACCCACCAGATTTGTTGAACAGAGCCAAGCCTCCTATTTATGAGATGGCAAAATCACTTCATCAACATAAATACTGATTACTACCCCAAAGTGCAAGAGTGATGCACTCAGGGTCCTCTGCAGGTTCAACCTTTGATTCGAAATGTTCTGAGTTAAGAATTATCCCTATGCTGCTAATTCCATGATGTCTTCTGTCCCTGGACCCACGGGGATCCAAAAACTCTTAAACACGGGTGATTTCCTCTTTATGCCTGCAATTCCAATCTTTACCACTAGGTGACAGAATTATACAAACCGTATCAAAACTAGTTTAATCTCTGACTACTTCTAGTTAAAATATGCCCTAAATTAAAACAATATTCATCCATATATGCATATATTTTAAAACTTTTATCGGCATAGTTTTACAAGTGTAATACCCACAGTTGGCCAGCATTTGGGAAAATATGCAGCATTTATTCACTGTTGGTGGGAATGTAAATTAGTCTAGTCTCCTGGAGGGCAACTTGGTAATACACATCAAAAGTCTTAAACATGTGCCAAGCCTTTGGTGCAGCAACTCCACTTTTAGTTATTTATTCTAAGGAGATAATCATGGAAATAAGCCTGTATTTATTCCCAGGATGTTGACTTTAAGGGTGAAAAATTATCAATATAAATAATTTAACTTTGAGACTAGTTAAAGAAATGATATACAGGATCAAATACGATGCAATCGGTACATTCTCTAAGGATTTTTAATGATGTGGAAATGTCTTACAATATATTTAGTGAAAAAAATAGTACAAAAATTATGTCCAATGTAATTGTACTTTAGATTATGAGACTGACGTGCTGCCTACTGTGCTAAGAAGGCACTTGTAATTCTATTTTAAAAGCAATACATGTGAAAGCAAACTTGCAGGTAAGAAATGCTAGACCCACCACCAACATCTTGAGAGGACTTATCTGTGAGGAGCAGAATTAGAGATGAATGCTTTTTCCTTCTTTGTGTTTTTCTCTATTGTCCATGTTTTACAATAAACATGCTTTTTGTTGTAATCAGAAGAGGCTGTCAACGAATACTTGGGAGCGGAGAGGACAGCCCAGCCTCTGTGCATGGGGGGCATGGACAGGGCAAGCAGCACCCCTGTTGCCTCTGACTTTCTCGAGTCCACAACCTGCTGCACAGATGTGGGTGGCTCCTATGCCACGTGTCCTCCAGCCACTCCCATCAGGTCCACATACAAACCTGGCTTCAGCTGAGGGAGCCAGCCTGAGTTAACTCAGAAAAGCAGTCAGTGGTCTCCGCCATTGCCCCCTTGCTCTTAGGAAGTGGTAAGTTTCTGACACAGAGACAGAGAGAGGGGTCGGGGGAGAGTCCTCCTTGAGGCTGGTCCTGAAGTTTACTAAGCTACAAAAAAAAAACCCTCCTTTTTCTAAAACTGACCATTCTCAAAGTCGTTTTTCTTTCCAAATATTGCAAATTTATGTTGAGTAGATTAGAATGATTTCTCAAACCCATCTTTCCTTGAAAGTTTCAACAGTGAGGAAAGAGTGATATTTACGGAAGGGCTGCCACACACAGGATTAGACATGGACTGTGTCTGACACTCATTTAACCCCAGCTCTGCAGGTGTGATCTCCCCAGGCCCAAGAGGTCAAGTAGCCTGCCCAAGTCCACATAGGTGACTGACTCAAAGCTCATGGCGATTGGCGATCCTCTACACGAGGGGTCTCTGAGGTGGCCCAGGCCCTTTGCACGAGGCAATCACTCTAGCCTCTGGGATGATCACATGGAGCCGTCTACAAACATATCCTAGGCTGAGAGCCGGGCAGAGCCCTTCTGTCTTCCACAGGTTAAGAGATAGGGATTTCTGCTCAGACCTGGACCCAGGTGCCTGCAGAAGTTCCTCCCCCTCCTTGCAGGGGGCTGCTTTCCTCCTGCAGGGGAAGCTGAGCACGGTGTCTGCCCCACCCTGTGGGTTTCACGGAACGAATGGCCCCAGTGGTGGTGCGAGAATGAGGGCTTGAAGGTGTATAGCGGGGCTTGCTCCTGGTGCTGGCGACGTGAATCCCTAAATCCAGCCCACCCAGGGAAGACGCCTACCTCTGCGTAGAACTGGGGTCTTCGTGTAAGATGGGGCCGGGTGACCTCAGGAAGAAGGCGATTGTGGGCTGTGATGCCAGCTTCCTGGAGACGTTGACAGGGTCCCCTCACCCCTCACTGGGCCCTGCTCAGGCTCCCCAGTGATTGGCAAGCTGCCGGTGAAACCAGGGCCACGGCTGCCAGAGCTGCCTGTACACAGGAAGTAGGCGGGGCTAGCTGGACCCCAGCTCTCTTCCTTCCAAGACAGCTCCCAGTGTCAAGTCTGAGGGCCACCCGCAGGGCTCCAGGCACTTCCATCTCTCCATTCCCAGCCCCAAAAGTCACAGCGCCCCTTCTCCAGGCCAGGCCCAGGTGCGAGGGAGCCCGACATACCCCCACACTCAACTTCATCTTGAATTCCCAACAGTCCTGTCATGGCTCCAGGGACGGCAGCCCCAGGTTTGCCGAGTCATGTTCTGGGTGCTCTAAACCAAGGAGCTTCCCTTTCCCAAGGCTTCACAGCAGGTAAGCCACAGAGATAAGAACCACATCTAGCCACTCAGTCCACACCCAGCCTCCCACCTGTCAGCCACAGGGCCGGCTGCCACCCCACCCCTGGGAGGCTCTTGGGAGGAAGGGGTGAGGGAGAAGAGGCCTCTGTGGGAGACAGACCCTGGCAGCTGCTCTGGAGTGGCTGAGAACAAAACTCCTGGCCCCTCACCCGGCTCAGCAGGCAGCACCCTCTCCAAGGCTCGAGGCTGGTGGGGAATGGACCACTGGGTCACTCTTTGCTCAGAAGAAACAATGGGGAAAGAGTGGGAGGAAATTGCTCACCCACTCCCCACCCTCTCCCTTGCAGACCTGTGAATACAGAGTAGCCTGGGGTGAAAGGAAACTGGGTCATGCCAGGAGTGGTTCTGTGAGTCTCTGTTCCTCCTGAGCTGGTACAGTGAATAATGCCAAGATGCGGGGCTGAATTTTCCAATATAAGCCTGTGCTTCCCCAAGACGCTGGATGCCCAAAGGCCCAGGTGTGCCCAAGAGATGGGAGCCTGACCTCTGCCTAATAAGAAGCAGCTGGGGACTGTGGCAGGGCCCTAACCCCAGTGCGATGAGGGCTGGTCACAGCTGGTTTTCACATTTCATTCTTACTTCACGCAGTCTGAGAGGCCAGGCTGCCTGCTGCTGGGGGAGCTGCCCTGACTGCCTGGGAGATCCCAAGCTACTCGGCCTAGCACAGGACCACTCTGGCATGACGTCAGTCTTCCCCAGAGGTACCACCAAGTCCTGGAGGGCTGGGTTTGTGACAAATCTTTTGCCTTCATCTCCGCATTCACAGAGCAGGAAACTAAAGCTCAGAGCAGGTGAGTACCTTCTCTAAGGTCACCCAGCCAGGAGGAAGCGGAGTGGACCCCACGCCAAGGCTCCCTGGTGCTGGGGCTGGACTCTTCTCCACTTTCTGGGACAGCATCTCCTGCAGGACCGGGGGCCACCCCTCTCCATCACCAGCCGTCCTGACTGTACAGATCTGGCCCCTGCATCAGCCAGCATATCCCTCCCTGCATCTTCCTGCCCAGGAGGCACAGAATAAATTGCCCCTCCCTTGATGGGCCTGCCAATCCCTTCTTCTGCTGGGCTCCCCTCGCTCTTTCTGATGTGCCAGGACCTCAAGATGCTGCTGCCACAGCCCTCAAGCCCTGCGCAGGACCCAGTGGTGGCACAGCCACACTGTGTCTTGCTGCTGATGCGGTGTGTGCTTGGCCTGGCTGGCTGGGGCAACTATTCCAAGTATGTGCTAACTTTTGGGTTAATTGTAAGATATCTGCCGAGGGATGACACCACAAGGGCAAGCTGGAACCAGCCAGTCTCCTGTTACGTGATGACGAGGTGTGGTGGCTGGAACAGGGAGTCCTCCGCCCACTGAGAAGAGGCTCAGCCTGTCTGGTGGAGCGGGCCACAGTGTGGGGCTGGACCATTGGCTCTTGGCTGGACTTGCTGAAGAAGCAGTGTTAGGTGGCTTCAGTGCTGCCCAGACACCCACCCAAGGTGCTCTGCTTTGCCTCCTGGGCAGCTCTGGAGATCTGTGCAGCCTTGGTCTCCCCGGAGCTCATGCTAATCCCCTTCACAGAGAGACCACGGCTGCTGAGGAGCAGAGGAGGAGGCAGGAGCGCAGACAGAGTTAAATCAAGGCTCAGGGAAAGAATAATGGCTTAAGAGAAAAGGGTGAAGAGAACAAAAAATAAAAGACAAATTACCGGGTAGCCATCTCGTCCTGATTGCCCCTGTGGTAATTAATATGTCATTAATAATGAGACTTTCAGCAGAAACCATATGGCAACACTTAGAACTCAATCAGGGCCCAGCCCCCCACCTACCCCCCCGAGTCTCGTGGTGTGCATCGGAGACAGCTGGTTGGTGACTCGCTCTATAGGGGGAGGACTCAAGGGCTCTGGGGGTCTTGGGGGCAGAGCACCCCTTTCCTGCCTTGGAGGGCTGGGCTGGAGGGATGGACAAGGAGCCTCGGGGCTTCATGGGGCCCCGGGAATAGTCCCATGTGTGTCCTCCCCACACTGGCTGGGCATATGGTAAATGCCACGTGTGGATGTCGGGTTCCAGGGGGTGGAGCCACAGCCACATGACCCAACCAGGAACTGAAGATGTTCCTTAAAGTGGGCCTGCAGAGAGGCCTGGAGGAGAGCCTTGTTTCCTCTCAGTTGCCACTGGGTGGGGTAAACCGAGAAAGAGAGCTTTGGAAGCTGGGAATATGGGGGGGGCGCTCACTGTGACTGGATGCTTCTCTGCCCCCTTGGGTCCCTGGAGCAGTGACCACCCTGTCTGTGCCACACTTTGGCACCCATCTCCCAGGTCAGACCCTTCTAGGTTGCAGCTTGAGAATTTCTGCATTTATTTAATACATTTAATATTTTAACCACCAAGTTAAAAAAAAATCACACCATAGCCCCTGGCGTTAGGTACTTCAGCAAGTTCATGCACGCTAACCTCCCTGAGACAGGGAGGAAGAACTTAGCAGCGGAATGTTGCTTGAGGCCAATAAATGGACACAATTCTGCTGCCTTGCTTTTTGGCTCATGGTGGGGCTGCATGCACCGAGTAGCCCAGATTCCGAAGGGCACCGATTAGGAAATGAATCACAGTACATGGAAGTAAAAAATAAAATGGCTCATCTGAAAGGAATTCCTTGAAAAGGTTGATTTTGGCTCCAGCCGACTGTCAATGTGCTTCTTGAATGGATTAATTGGGATTTATCAGGCTTTGAAAAACTGACAAGACAAATCAAAGGCAGGCACATCTTGTGCCCTGAATAATGAATGGGGTTTCTAGGGCCACTTGCAATCCCCTGCATTCAAAGCTGCCTCTGGCTGGCCAGGAGATGTTCAGTGGCCTGCCCAGTGTTTCCCCTCATACCCTTCACACCCCTCACAAATGCAGTGACATTTTCCTCCTGCCCCAACGCAACAGCCTCACCAGCCAGCTGTGCTCACAAGGTCTCAGCTGTCTGATCCACATTCTGGCAAGGAAGAAAAATGAACCCCAGGATCTAGCGATCAAGCCTGACTTATTCCTTGGACGACTGCCTGACTCTACAGGCCTTTCTGCCAAATCATGGGACACTGAAGCATTAGCATTTAGAAACATCAACTGCCATAGAGCATTTTTAAACTATGGGCATGGTGCTAACATCTCTGTGCACCAAGGTGAGCCCAAGATTTGGTGAGGAACAGCAAGGCTCGTGCTGCTGTCTCTCTTGCAAGGGAAGTGGTCCCAGAACGTTCCAGGGGACAGGTCAAGCCTGTGGAATTTTGTGTCTGCATTCATCTACAAATTAACAAATAACGTGACTCCCGTACAGGACTGATTTTTTTCCCCAAACACGTGATTTTTGGTTTTTGTTTTTGAGATGAAGTCTTGCTCTGTCTGTTGCCCAGGCTGGAGTTCAGTGGCACGATCTCAGCTCACCATAACCTCTACCTCCCGGGTTCAAGCAATTTTCATGCCTCAGCTTCCCAAGTAGCTGGGATTTCAGGCACCTGCCATCATACATGGCTAATTTTTGTATTTTTAGTAGAGATGGGGTCTCACCCACGTTGGCCAGGCTGGTCTCGAACTCTTGACCTCAAAAGATCCGCCCACCTCGGCCTCCCAAAGTGCTGAGATTACAGGTGTGAGTCACCGTGCCTGGCCGATTTTTAACAGGACCGATTTTTTTGAGGACATACCTCCCTAACCAAAATTAATTTCATGGAATTACAACAGAGAAAGAGTCAAACATCTTATCTTTCAGAAGCAGACAGCACAGTCCAGGACACTTACCGGAGGACCTGCAAAACACAAGCAGAGAAGCCACAGTCAGCATTGAAGGCAGAGTCCCCTCGCCAGTCCTTAGCACAGTTTCCCGCCACCTCTCCCTGCAAGGCTTTGATGCTGCCATGGCTGTCTCCTGGTCTCGAAATCAGGCATCAGGCCTGAAGCTGGGGGCAGAGCAGAAGCACGTTTCCCCTGGAGGGGCCGGTGGTGACAATTCCCACAGTCATGGGTGCATGCATTTATGTCACCAGGTGGCTTTGGTTTCTGGCACTTAGTAGGAATCAGAACTTGTTCCTACTTGAAGAATGAGCGCTGGTGCTCCTGAGGGGATGGTTTGTTTCTATTGAGGAGAGAGACTAGGGGAGTAAACATTTTGGGCAGAGGGAATGCTGGGAGTAAGGGCAAATGGGTGTGGCTGAACAGGGTTTTTGAAGGAGGGGTTCCTGCAGCCCAGCCCCAGAGTTGGAAATGCATGAGGAGTAGCAGGGGCTGGGGCTGGGGCTGGGGCTTGTCTACCAGATGAAGGCTCAGAGAGGACACTGATGGTATCCACGGGGGCTTCCCCTCACAGCCTGCAAAGCTTGTCGCATGCCTGTTATTGCATCTGACCTTCCCAACCATCTTTTGTGAGAGGTCTGATGAACGTCTCTACTGGACAGCTGGCAATGCAGAGGCTGACAGAGCAGCGACTTGTGTGGGGCCACATCATTGGTTAGGGGTAGAGTGAGCGCATGCTGGATGGAGGGAGTCTCCCAGCTGTACCACCCCTTGGCGCTGTGCACTAAGCCATGCTGCTGCCAAACAGACCCCAAACATCACTCGAGAATGAGGCCGCACTGGGAGGCAGCACCCAGCAGTCAGCGGCCGGCATGATTTGCACGTCACAACTATGAGCCGGGAGCCATGGGGGTAGCTAATGGGACCAGGGGTGAGTGCAAGATGTAAGACCCCTGGCTCACGAATGTTGATGAAGCAGACAGATCCTTAAGAGGACAGTTACATAGTGAGAAGGCCAGGAAGCTCTAGGCACAAAACAAGGGCCCTGACCCAGCCTGGGCCAAGTCCGGAGGGTGAGAAAAGAGGAGAGGAGTGTTGCAGAGATGAAAAAGTCAGAACATGCCAAGATCATGGGCTTTTGAGGAGCCAGGAGAAGTAGAGGCCGAGGGGCAAGAGTGCCCCTGTAGATGCACTGAGGTGTCCCCCTGCAGGTGCTGGTGGGCGAGGGGGAGAACGGAGAGTCAGGAGATGCCGGTCAGAAGAGAGACGGGGTTTACACAATAGAGGGTGCAGGGGGGAGAGAGAGATGACAAGGATTTCTGGCTTGACACACTGATGTGCTCCTATTCAAGAATAATGACCTGGAGGACAGTGGTTTCCCCAAGTCTGGATCAGGGACAGAACAGAGCAAGATGGTGGCAACTGGGACATCCCATTGAGCTGAATCTTCACTGTCAGCCGATGACCTTGATTCCTATTTTCCAGAGAAAACAAAAGCTGCTGGATAGGTTCACCATCGCCTTTCCAACACTGGATGTACACATCTGCGCCTGTACCTGTGCCTCTGCCTGCACAGAAAACTCAGCCTGCCCTGCCCCTGCACCCCACTCTGTGCATACCTGCATCCGTACCTCCCCTGTGCCTGCATCTATAACCTGTACCTGCCTCTCCACCTGCCCCTGCCCTTCAATCTGCTTCTGCATCAGCATTTGTACCTGCTCCTGCACCTGCCCTCCTCTCCATGCCCCTCAGGTTAACTTGGAGGAACTGACTCACCTTCAATTCAGGCCACTGTCCCCTCTGTATTGCCCAGAGCCTGGCCCTATCTGCGGTCCCTCTGGATTTTAGTCACGCTTGCCCTGTCAAGCAGGTCCTGCCCAACAGCTCTGAAACACGCTCTCATTCCTCCGATGGCAAAGCCATCCTTCAGTCGCACACCCCCTTCTATTCCTGCCCTGTCTCTGCTCTTTTCCTCACAGCCAGAGTGGGAGGTGGCTTCAGAGGGGTGATGGGGTGGGGTGATTGGGTAGGGCCTTGGCCATTCTTTGGACTTTATGTTTTCTCTGAGACAGAAGCCCTGACAGGGTTTGAAGCACAGAGAGGATGTGGTCTGGCTCATATTTGAAAAATCCCCTGTGTTGGATGCAGGGGTAGAACCCAGAGGCTACTGTGTGCTGCAGGGAGAGAGGATGGTGACTCACAGCTGGTGGTGGCAGTGGAAGTGGTGGACGTGGTTGGGTTCTGGATTGATTCTGACAGCACAGCCAAGAGGATTTCCCCAGTTTTGGCTTGAGCAACTGAAAGGATGGGGCTGCCATCAACAGAGGTAGGGAGATAGTGGTGGGGCAGGTTTGGCTGAAGGGGTTAGGAGCTTGGCACACATGGCATTGCTGCAAGTTGGAGAGAAGATAAGGAAGTCTTGGAAGCAAAGTAGAGAAAGTGTCTCAGGAGGGAGAGATCGCCTGTGCACAGGACACAGTGATTGCCCTGCTGACGGGTCAAGTAAGGAGACCAGGAACTGGATGCAGCAACGCACAGGCATGTTCAGGAAGTGATGTGAGTGGGGTCTGATGGGAGAGGGTTTCAGAGAGAAGCGGGTGGAGGGATGTGGCCAGTGGGTGCTTTTGGGGAGCTCCGCTGCAAAGGGAAGCAAAAGAACTGTTGCTTTGTGGGGGTGGGGCCTGGAGACGGGCATTTCTTTAGGATGAGACATGGCACCATGCTTGTAGGATGGGAGTGGTCCAGCAGAGAGGGAGGATTCAGCGTGGGGGAGGAGGGGAGATCCCTGGAGCAAGAGGGGAGTAAGAGGGGCTGGCTCCTGACGCTGGCACAGAGGGGGCCTGGACAGTGCATCCACGGGGACAGCAGGAGGAGGAGTGCAGGGCACTTCTAGGCATGTGGTCATGGAGGTGGCGCTCAGGCAAGTTCTCTTCTGATGGTGCCAACTCTTTTGGTGAAGTAGGAAGTGAGGCCATCAGCCTCAGTGATGATGGTGCAGGAGATGGAGCAGGGATGGAGCCGGGGGAGGCTGAATGGGCTGGACAATGTGGCCTCAGCCAGGCAGTAGAAAGGGCCACAGGGGGCTGTAATCTGGAATTTAAAGGGAGATGATGGGGGTGATCTGCCTGTACTGGAGTGCAGCATGTGGAGGGCTGGCTTAGTTTGGGGTGGGGCTTTTGGGGAGTGAGAAGGAGGGAGCAGGGAGGAGCAGGGAAGTGGCATGGGAGAGCTGTCGGGGTTCCACCTGGAGGGCTGAGGGGTGAGGGGTGAGGGGCGAGGGGCTGGGATCCATGGATCTGAAGGCTGGAGACAGGTGGGTTGTGGCAGTCACGGAGGGGGAGTGGGCTAGAATTTGTGAACTGAGAATTTGTGGATGCTGCATTTATGTCAGGCAAGACCTTGGGAGGGAGATGTTGTGGTCGGGGGAGGCCAAGCCTATCGGAGGAGAGGAGGCAGTGGAGTCCTGAGGCCAGCCTGTGTAAGCGGCTTCTATGTGGCTATCAAGATTCATAGGAATTAACCCAGAAGTACTGTGGGAGAGAGGGCTGGTGACCCAGGGGTTGGAACCAACTAGCAATGAGGTAGGTGCACCTGGGATCAGAGATGGCTTCAGGAATGATGCCCTATCACCATCCCAGTCTCCCATTCTGGGGCCAGATCATGTTTCTTAAAATGCAGATCTGATCCTGAAACTCCCTCCTCACTGTCTTGTTCCTAAGACAAAGGCCCAAACCCAGTGGTGCCTTCCATGTGGTAACGTGTCTCCCCCAACTGCCACCTGGCTCCCTCCACAGTGCTCCCACACCTGAGCCTCTGGGAATGGAAGGGGAAGATGTGTTATAACCATCAGTTATCATGAAAAAATGAAATTAGATCCATGCCTTAACATCAACTGGGATAAATTCCAAAAGGATCAAAGATTTTACATGTTAAGAAAACCATAAAAATCCTAGAAGAAAATGTGGGAACATTCCTTTCTAGCCTTAGAGAGGGGCAGGCTTTTGCACCTATGGTTCATAATCCAGCAGCCAGAAAAGAGAGGTCTGGTCCAACCATATAAACCCCCAAAATGTCTGCAAGGCAGAAAGTCTTAGAATAAAGTCAAAAGCTAACACCTAGGCTGTGCATGGCGGCTTACGCCTGTAACCCCAGCACTTTGGGAGGCTGAGGCAGGTGGATCACTTGAGGTCAGGAGTTTGAGATCACCCTGGTCAACATGGCAAAACGCTATCTTTATTAAAAATACAAACAGCTTTTGGAAAGATGGCCCTTTAGGAGCAACTCAGGATTGCAGCTCCCAGTGAAAGTGCAGAGGGTGAGTGGACACCGCATTTCCAGATGGATCTTTATTGCCCACAGACCAGGAGATTCCCAGGTGGAGGAGCCCCACGGGTCACTAGTGTGGCTGTTTCGGCCTGTGTGGCTGTTTTGCTGGTGCCCAGGTGCGGTGGCTCTCCGTACAAAATACACTGGTCTGGTTGCCCTTTTAAGCTGGCAATTGGAGCTCCGGGAAGGCAGATTTGCCCATTCATCTGATTAAACAGGTCTGAAACAGGGTGCCAGGCCAGGAGATTCCCAGGCAGCGCCGTTGTTTCAGCTGGCGCAGTGGGTTGCCACAGGGGAAGTCACACAGATCCTGGCGCCCTTTCAGCAGGCGACTGGAACACCTGGGAGAGAGTCAACCGTTCAACTTAAAAAACAAAAAAGGCTCTGAGGCAGGGAGCCAGGTGATCAGGCTCGGCGGGTCCCACCCCCACAAAAACAAACAAAAAAACAGCAATTGGAAATGCTTGGGGTTGAGACTTTCACGGCAAGTACAGCTGAACCCAGGACGGTCCAGTTCGGTGGGGGAGGGGCATCTGCCATGACTGAGGCACTCCACCCCTACGGAGATAGTCCGCCATTGCTGAGGCAGCCTGCCATTGCCGAGGCAACCTGCCATAACAGAGAGAGTCCGCCATTACAGAGGTGGGCCACCATTGCTGAGGCAGTTCTAACCACACCCATATAAACAGGACTACAGGGAAGTTCACATGGCAGCAGGGCGGAGCCCACGACAGCTCAGCAAAACCTCTGCAGGCAGACAGTGACTAGGCTGCCTCCTTGCTGGGAAGGGCAGCCCTGAAAAAAAAAAAGGCAGCAGAACAATGGATACTCATAAATAAAGCCCTAACTCCACGGGACAGAGCACCTGGGGAAAAAAAAGGGGGTTTGTGAGTTCTGCTGCAGCAGACTTAAACTTACCTGCCTAGCAGCTCTGAATGAACAACAGAGCTCACAGCTTAGCACTTGAGCTCCTATAAAGAACAGACTGTCTCCTCAAGCAGCTCCCTGACCCCCATATACCCAGAGTCACCTCACAAAGGACTGATCAGACTGACATTTGGTGGGCATCATTCTGGGACAAAGATAGCAGAAGAAGAAACTGGTAGCAACCCTTACTGTTCTGCAGCTGCTGCAGGTGATCCCCAGGCAAGCAGGGCCTGGAG
>CAUYOR010021818.1:0-14931 GCA_963573925.1 Callimico goeldii
ATATATATATATATATGGATATGTCAAGTTATGACAAAGGAACTGTAGTGGGTACCTGCAGAGGTCAGTGGATGCCCAATGAAATTTGATTTGGATGTTCTGATTGATAACGCCACACACACATGCAAACACATGCACACACACAGGCTGTGAATAAGTTCACTACTTGTGTAATTGTGTTTGCTGAGGAGAACTGGACATTACCTCCCAAACATTTCTGAAATGACTTGAGAGAGCAAGGAAGGGAGACTGGCTTGGGGTTTTTATTGTGATTGGGGGTTAGAGCCAGGGTAAGAATTCTCATATGTGAGGTGAGGCTTGAATTATTTGAGTCTTTCCTCAGTACCAGACAAGGGAGTGCCCAGGAATTCTTATCCAGTTGTCCAGATGTTGGGCACAAGGGGAAGAGGGAGGAGATAAATCTTAAAGGCTGTTGACACTCAAACATTCAAACATCAAACAATAGAGTCAGGTTCCTCATTATAGGAATCCAACCTGAAAGAGCTTCCAGTGATCAAACCTTCTGAAACAATTTGAGCAACAAAATAACGTAGTGTTATTGAATTATAACTCCAAATATAAAGTAAATGTCTTTTATTCCTTCATGGTATAAATAAATGATGAATAAAGACATGTGAGACAGTAGACAAATCTCTTTTACAGAAGAATCCCAAGTAATATATGTTGATAATCCTTTCCTCCAGTAGGTGGAGCTAAACAACTCAGCTGTTAAATGTTGGTTGCACTTAATAAGTAATGACTTGCATCCAGAAATTCAATGGAAATAGGGAAGAAAGTAACTTTACAGTAAGGAAACCTGGCAACCTTCTTATCATGTGATCGAAGGATCAAGGTTAATATCATCAGTTTTAAGTCATGTTGGTAGCATGTACCTCTGAGGTAATATGCTAATAATGGCATTTCTCCCTGATGGTCTTCTTCTTGCAAATTCATAACTTTAGTCTAACCATGAGAAAAAAAAAACAGATAACCTCAAATCTAGGGCTATTCTGTAAAATAGTGTCAGATTAACATTCCCCAAAATTGTCAATCTCTTTGAAACAACTAGATTAAAATCAGGGAAAATCTGTGTATTAGTCAATTTTGTGCTGCTATAACGGAATACCTGAGACTGCGTAATTTATAAGGAAAAAAAGTTTATTTGCCTCATGGTTCTGCAGACGATACAAAAAGTGTAGCACCAGCATCTGCTTCTGGTGAGGGCTTCAGGAAGCTTTTACTCACAGTGGAAGGTGAATGGGGAGCAAGTGTGTCATATGGCAAGAAAGGGAGCAAGAGAGAGGAGGGAGGTCCCAGACTCTGAAACAACTAGATTTCCTAAGAACACTGGGAAGGAAGGGCCCCAAGCCGATCATGAAAGATCTTCCCCATGACCCAAACACTTCCCACTAGGCCCCACCTCCAACATTGGGGATCACATTTCAACAAGAGATTTGGAGAGGACAAATATCCAAAGTATATCAGTCTGAGAAACTAGCCCAATCCAGAGGAGGCAAAGGAGACCTAAAAACTAGTTATACGGTGGTATTCTGGGTGCGATTTTGAAACATAAAAAGGATATTATGGAAAAATGAATAAAACTAAAAATATAACCTGTAGTTCATAATAATGTATCAATATTGGTTCATTTTTTGTGAAAAATGTATCATTACAATGTTTGATGTTATGGGGGAAAAGGGGTATGGGACATGGAGGAATTCTCAGTACTACATTAGCAATTATTCTGTTAATCTTGCGCTATTCTAAATAAGAAGTTTATTTTTGAAATTTATAATTCTTTTGGCTTCTAGGAATAGATATTAATGTTTTACTCTTTTTCTTGACCTAGGCATTTCATGAGCACTCATCTGTAGGTTATAATTAATAAATTATGTTATTTTCTGTTAATAAAAAATATTGCTATTCAGTAATAGTACAAAAAGCTTATATCTGTATGTAATTGAACAGATGCTATTTGGTGTTGGTATAATCATATACAGTGCAAGATGAAATAGCTTTGTAAGGTTGAATTTTAAATTTAAGTCTATTTTTCAGGAATACTGGTAAATCATGATACCAAGCTAATAAATATTCTTAATTATAAGACATGTTTAATAAAATAGAGAATATATGTGGGTGGAAAATGAGCTAAGAGTTTGGGAATGCAAACAACCTCTTCATATTTTACTTTCCAAGAAATAATTACCTAATATTTTATAAATATAAAGATGATAGTTATTGTGAAACAATTTGAATAGATGAAAAACCTCTCTCAAAATAGAGAATTGAGTAATTATTAAACTGTGAAATGAGTATTTTTAATTCAGGAAACCATGCCGTGAAATAAATGTTTCAGATGCTTGCCTAAAATAATTAATAATTAGCTGTGGAATTATATTTTAACTTAAAATTATGTTTTTCTATTAAAATTTATTTAAAAATAGGTATAAATTTGAAAGATAGTAATATTTTTAATATTTTACAATGAATATTTAAATATAGTGTTTTATGTAACTTTTTAAAAGTCATTTAATATATAACTTCATTTCTTTGAATTTTATTTTTTAGATTTCTGGACTTCAAGAAACATTGAAGAACATAGAAATAGGACATAGTTACTGTGTTACTGAAACTAAAGGTAAATATAAAATGTGATGAAGCTCTAATTTAATATAGTTTGGTGATTTCCCAACCTTATGAATGATTAATATTCTAGAGATATTTAAAAGTGAGTAAGTGCTGGCTATTTCACAAATTAAAATTTTAATAAAAAATAAGAAATATCAATATCATACTGTATGGATTAATTTTAGAGAAAAACAAGTCAACTATAATGAAAGGACTTCTGCTTCTGGCCATTATACCCGGTACCAGACTAGCCTTCTCTGTATAAATAACTCTAAAGCTAAGCTATAAGATCAGACAACTTTTAGGCAATAGAAAACAGACATATCAAGTAACAGAAGGTAATTGACAGAAGGAAAATTTATAAGGCGAGCTCTGCTATCACCATGTCTTTGGGTCTGTGGAAAGTTCCAAACTGAGCTTTGTGGAGATGAATGCCAATAAGAACATGGCAATCTTGATAACTGGAAATACCAGAGACCCCAGTTCACAGCTTTTGAAGCAACTAGGGAAGAGAGAGCTACAATGAGGAGTAGCTCAGTTTGTGAGGGAGTTTACTAGGAGTCTTTAGCTGAGGCTACATCACATGTATATAACAACACTACCTAAGACTTTACAGACTTACAAAGGAGATATAATTCTATAGGACCATGAGGAGGTCAGAGATTCTAGAAGTCAAGCGGTGATGGGAGACATTGCAAGTCTGCCCATTCCTGGGTGGAAAGACCTGTTTCACACCTTGTTAACACATTAACATTCAGCATCCACATCCACCTTATAAAACCAGGAACATGGCTAACACAGCGTTCCTAGAGAGAACACAGAGTTTGGAGTTTGAGTCTTGTCAAGTTATAGGGCCATAAGAAACATTTAGGGCTTTCCATGGATCCACCCTAAAACACAGCATAAAATTAAGCCTAGGATTGGGTTGTCAGCAAAAAATGTAACTGCCTTCAAGAACAAAAAAATGACATCCTTTTGAGGAAGGCAGTCGTCCAGAGTTTTTACAGTCTTTCACTCCTGTTGCCTAGCACATCATCAAACATTTCTGTATATGAATAGGAACAGGAAAATGTGACCCACAATCAAGACAACAAGCAGTAGGGATTTCTGTTTCTATAATCCCCTCCCACAACAGCGTGGGAGCTCATGCACTCTCTTTCTCTATTTCTTTCTCTCCGACTAAATAAATCATTTTCTGCAAAAAAAAAAAAAAAAAAAAAAGACAACAGGCAGTAAATGGAAACCTACTGTAAAGTAGCTAAGTTGTATTTAGAGGATAGAAAATGCTAAAGCAGATATTTCAATTATGTTCAAGGACTTAAGGGAAAATCCTAATAAGTGAACAGATGGGGAATTTCAGCAGAGAAATGAAAATACATACCAAAGCAAATTGAAGTTCTAAAACCGAAAAATAGAATAACAAAATGAACTTTTTGTTGTTGTTGAGATGGAGCCTTGCTCTGTCACCCAGGCTGGAGTGCAGTGGCATGATCTCGGCTCACTGCAACTTCTGCTTCCCAGGTTCAAGCAATTCTGGTGCCTCACCCTCTTGAGTAGCTAGTACTATAGGCGTGTGCCACCAAGACCAGCTAAGTTTTGTATTTTTAGTAGAGATGGTGTTTGTCCAGGCTGATCTCAGACTTCTGACCACGAGTGATCCCCCGGTGTCGGACCTCCCAAAGTGCTGGGATTACAGCTGTGAGCCACTGCACCCAGTTGAAAATTTTATTGAATGCACTTCACAAAAAATTAGAGATGAAAGAAGTGTCAGTAAATTAGATGAGAGTACAATGAAGACATCTAGTCTAAAGAAAAAAGATAAAAAGATTAAAGGAAATTGCCTATTCAACATAAATAAAATTAAAGTCCCAAAGAAGAGAATAATGAAAATGGAGCATAACAATATTTAAACAAACCATGGCCCTAAATTTCCCCAAATGGATGTAAAGTGTAAACTTAAACACCTAAGAAGAGGGCTAATCATACACATAAAGAGAACCACTTCTGGACACGCTGTGTTCAAATTGTTGAAAATTTAAGTGAGAAATCTTGAAAGTAATAATTCAAATGCAGGCTAATTTCTCATAGGAAATACTGGAGGATAGAAACAATAAATTTTTAAAGTACAGAAAAACATTTAATTCAGAGTTTTATGCCCAACAAAAATATCCTTTAAAATTTAGATAAAACATAGACATTTTAAGATAAAGGAAAGCTAAGAGATTTTGTTGCAAGCCTATCTGTACAACAGGAAATACAAAGAACTTTTTGGGCTAAAAGGAAAATTTACCAGAAGGAAAATAAGATTTACCACAATTGAATACAGAGAATTAAAAATGTTAAATTCGGCTGAGCGCAGTGGCTCACGCCTATAATCCCAGCACTTTGCAAGGCCAAGGCGGGTAGATCACGAGGTCAAGAGATCGAGACCTTCCTGGTCAACAAGGTGAAACCCAGTCTCTACTAAAAATACAAAAATTAGCTGGGCATGGTGGTGTGCACCTGTAGTCCCAGCTACTCAGGAGGCTGAGGCAGGAGAATTGCTTGAACCCAGATGGCGGAGGTTGCGGTAAGCCAAGATCGTGCCATTGCACTCCAGTCTGGGTAACAACAGCGAAACTCCGTCTCAAAAAAAAAAAATTCTGGTGAAAACAAGAATTATGTTTTTCTTTTCTAATTTCCTCAGGAAAAGTGACTGATTAAAATAAAAATTATTGTATCATGAGGTAACATTATAAGGTATGTAAAATAAAAGATAGGAAAATAAATTGAGGAATGGTGGAAATGTTTTATATCTTAATTTTGGTAGTAGTTACATGCCTGCTTATATTTGTCAAAACACTCCCAACTATACAATTAAAATGCATAATTTGCATACAATAAAATATGTAAACTTAAATATACTTTAAAAAAAATCTTACTTTAAGTTCTGGGGTACATGTGCAGATCTTGCAAGATTGTAACATAGGTATACACATACCATGGTGGTTTGCTGCATCCATCCCCCTGTCACCTACATTAGGTATTTCTCCTAATGTTATCCCTCCCCAATCTCCCCACCCCCTGCTACCCCTCCCCACCCCCTGCTAGCCCCCCACCACCCAACAGACCCCAGGGTGTGATGTTCCCCTCCCTGTGTCCATGTGTTCTCATTGTTCAACACCCACTTATGAGTGAGAACATGAAGTATACATTTTTTTATTTTTAGGCAAAGAGGAATTTTTTTGGCTCAGATAGTTAGAAGAAACAGGAAGTATTCTCAGATATGACTAGATCCAGAAGCATGATGTCCCTAGAACCTGGTTGTTGCCTGTCTCGTGAGCTGGCTTCACATTTTAAAAAGATAAACTTTAATTTTTAGAGCAGTTTTAGATTCATAACTAAGTTGAGCAAAAGTACAGTGATTTTTTTATCTATCACCTGTCCCCACACATACCAGAATGATAAAGGTGTTAAAATTGATCAACGTCTTTGTCTTTCGTTCTGTTTATGTGATGGATCACGTTTATTGATTTGCCTATGTTGAACCAGCCTCGCATCCTGGGGATGAAGCCGACTTGATTGTGATGGATAAGCTTGATGTGCTGTTGGATTCGGTTTGCCAGTATTTTACTGAGGATTTTTGCATTGATGTTCATCAGGGATATTGGCCGGAAATTTTTTTTTTAGTTGTGTCTCTGCCAGGTTTTGGTATCAGGATGATGTTGTTCTCATAAAATGAGTTAGGGAGGATTTCCTTTTTTTTCTATTGTTTGGAATAGTTTCGGAAGGAATGGTACCAGCTCCTCTTTTTAGCTCTGGTAGAATTTGGCTGTGAAACCGTCTGGTCCTGGACTGTTTTTGGTTGGTAAGCTATTATTTGCTGCCTCATTCAATTTCAGACCTTATTGGTCTATTCAGTGATTCAAATTCTTCCTGCTTTCTTCGTGGGAGGGTATAAGTGTTCAGGAGTTTATCCATTTTGTCTAGATTTTTTTTCTTTGAGACAAAGTCTTGCTCTCTCGCCAGGTGCCAGACTGGAGTGCAGTGGCGCGATCTCAGCTCACTGCAACCTCTGCCTCCCGGGTTAGAGCAATTCTCCTGCCTTACTCTCCTGTGTAGCTGGGACTACCGGTGTGCACCACCACGCCCAGCTAATTTTTGTATTTTTTTAGTACAGATGGGGTTTCACCGTGTTGGCCAGGATGGTCTGGTTCTCTTGACCTCATGATCCACCTGCCTTGTCCTCCCAAATTGCTGGGATTACAGGCATGAGCTCTAGATTTTCTGTTTTATTTTCATAGAGGTGTTTATAGTATTCTCTGATGGTAGTTTGTATTTCTATGGGATTGGTGATATTGCCTTTAGCATTTTTTATTGCATCTATTTGATTCTACTCTCATTGACTAGGTATTGATGGCATGTATCTTAAAATAATAAGGTATGATATGGCTGTGCATTCAAACCCACAGCTGTATCATATTGAATGGGCAACAACTGGAAGCATTCCTTTTGAAAACTGGCACAAGACAAGGATGCCCTCTCTCACCACTCCTATTCAACATAGTATTGGAAATTCTGGCTGGGGCAATCAGGCAGAAAAAAAAAATAAGGGTATTCAAACAGGGAAAGAGAAAGTCAAGTTGTCTCTGTTTGCTGACGACATGATTGTATATTTAGAAGACCCCATCCTCTCAGCCCGAAATCTCCTTAAGCTGATAAGCAACTTCAGCAAAGTGCCAGGATACAAAATCAATGTGCAAAAATCACAAGCATTCCTATACACTAATAACAGACAAACAGCCAAATCATGAGTGAACTCCCATTCTCTCATGAGAATAAAACACCTAGGAATACAACTTACAAGTGATGTGAAGGACCTCTTCAAGGAGACTACAAACTTCTGTTCAAGGAAATAAGAGAGGACACAAACAGATGGAGAAACATTCCATGCTCATGGATAGGAAGAATCAATATTGTGAAAATGGCCATACTGCCCAAAGTAATCTGTAGATTCAGTGCTATCCCCATTAAGCTACCATTGGTTTTCTTCACAGACTGAAAAAAACCACTTAGATTTCATATGGAATAAAAAAAGAGCCTACATAGCCAAGATAATTCTAAGCAAGCAAGCAAGCAAACAAACAAAACAAAGCTGAAGGCATCATGCTACCTGACTTCAGACTATACTACTTGCTTACAATAACCAAAACAGCATGGTACTGGTACCAAAACAGATATATAGACCAATGGAACAGAACAGAGGTCTCAGAAATAATGTCACACACCGACAACCATCCGATCTTTGACAAACCTGAGAAAAGAAGCAATGGAGAAAGAATTTCCTATTTAGTAAATGGTGTTGGGAAAACTGGTTAGCCATAGGCAGAAAGCTGAAAATGGATCCCTTCCTTACACCTTATACAAAAATTAACTCAAGATGGATTAAAGATTTAAACATAAGACCTAACACCATAAAAACCCTAGAAGAAAACCTAGGAAATACCACTCGTGACATAGGCATGGGCAAAGACTTCATGACTAAAACACCAAAAGCAAGGGCAACAAAAGACAAAATAGACAAACAGGATCTAATTAGACTAATGAGTTTCTGCACAGCAAAAGAAACGATCATCAGAGTGAACGGACAACCTACAGCATGAGAGAACATTTTTGCAGTCTACCCATCTGACAAAGGGATAATATCCAGAATATACAAAGAACTTAAACAAATTTACAGAAAAAAAACAAACAACCCCATCAAAAAGTGGGCAAAGGATATAAACAGACACTTTCCAAAAGAAGACATTTATGCAGCCAGCAAACACGTGAGAAACAGCTCATGAGAGACTGGGAGTTCACTCATGATTTGGCTGTTTGTTATTAGTGTATAGGAATGCTTGTGATTTTTTGCACATTGATTTTTGCACATGCAAACGAAAACCACATTGAGATACCATCTCATGCCAGTTAGAATGGTGATCATTAAAACGTCAGGAAACAATAGATGCTGGAGAGGATATGGAGAAATAGGAATGTTTTTACATTGCTGGTGGGAGTGTAAATTAGTTCCACCATTGTGGAAGACAGTGTGGAAATCCCTCAAGGATCTAGAACTAGAAATACCATTTGATCTAGCAATCCCATCACTGGGTATATACCCAAAGAATTAGAAATTGTTCTATTATAAAGACACATGCACACATATGTTTATTGCAGCACTGTTCACAATAGCAAAGACTTGGAATCAACCCAAATGTCCATCAATGATAGAGTAGATGAAACCCCGTCTCTACTAAAACTTACAAAAAATTAGCTGGGCATAGTGGCACATGCCTGTAATCCCAGCTACTCAGGAGGCTGAGGCAGGAGAATTGCCTGAACCCAGGAGGCAGAGGTTGCGGTGAGCCGAGATCGTGCCATTGCACTCCAGCCTGGGTAACAAGAGCAAAACTCTGTCCTCGCCAAAAAAAAAGAAAAAAAAAAAAAAAAGAAAATATGGTACATATACACCATGGAATACTATGCAGCCATAAAAAAGGATAAGTTCATGTCATTTGCAGGGACATGGATGAAGCTGGAAACCGTCATTCTCAGCAAACTGACTCAAGAACAGAAAACCAACACCACATTTTCTCACTCTTAACTGGGAATTGAACAACGAGAACACATGGACACAAGGAGGGGAACATCACACGTTGGGGACTGTCAGGCGGTGGGGGGATTGGGGAGGAATAGCATTAGGAGAAATACCTAATGTAGATGGCAAGGTGATGGATGCAGCCAACCACGAAGGCATGTGTATACCTATGTAATAAACCTGAATATTCTGCACATGTACTGCATAAATTAAAACACACACACACACACACACACACAAACCCATGACTGTCTATGGCATTATTGTCACCTGACATCCATAGTTTACATTAGGGTTCACTTTTGACATTGTAGATTCTATGGAATTCAACAAATTTATGACATGTGTCCAACATTGTAATAGCATGCAGAGTAGCATCACTACCCCAAAAATCTTTTGTGCTCCACCTATTCATTCCTCCCTCCTTCCTTCTTTTCTAATATTTTAGGTTAAAGTAATATCAGTTATGCACAGTGATTCATACAGGACTATGCACAAGGACGTTTATTGTAGTCTTATTAATAGTAACACAACCATGCAAGGAATCTCACTTTTTAACCACCAGTGAATGTTTATAGTTGATCATACAATAATAAAAAGTTTCTAAAACTAATGCATAAGAAATACTTTTGTTATAATATTAAGGAGTAAAAACATTTATATGGTACAAGTGTATGCCTGTTGAATATAAGCAAAGAAAATATATTAGAGGGTGCACATCAGGATATTAACATAATTTTCTCTGTGTTATGTGACTACTTTCTACCTTTTTTCTTTATTGTATTTCTTACAAAAAATGTACATTTCTGTCAACATCAAAAATTGTTTTCATATTAAGATAACTTAGGAAGAATATAATCAACTATAAATATTAAAGGATGGTAAGAAATTATTATTTCAGGAACTGTAACTCCAAAAATGACTAAATATTCTGAAAAAGAATATATGTAAGAAAGCTTAAAGGTTGAGGGACTTTGTGAATTGAGTTGATGTTTGCACCAATTAATTTCTAATGATTCCATTCTACTCTAATGGTTCAAGTTTTATATATTTATCCTTGACATATCAATTAAACTGATGTTTCACAGATAACTCCTTTATGAAATTATCTCCTGGTGATTAGCCTAATTCAAACAAGAACATATTGCATGTTTTTCTTGACTGACATTTACAAGTTACTTTGGAGGTTAAACTTGTAATTGTGTTTTGATCTGTGATATTTTGTAATGGCTTTTAGTCAAAGGAAATTCTGACCCAACTTAAGGAAATTGTTTCTTTTAGTTATGTATCACTACTAATTAAAATTAATTATTTAGATGCTATACTGAATAATTTTATGCACTTTGTAAACATGCACTCTCATTTTAGATATGGAACTTGAAGTACTTTTCCCTAAGTTTCTGATCTCAGTATGTCTGTGGGTTCTCAGACTCTGTCACATCTCCAGTTGCTTAAACTTGATATCCTACTTAGGGACTATAATTTAAAAAGACGATTTATTTGTTAAGTGGTTGTTTCTCATAATTCCTGTCATTCTTCATGTTTTCATATTACTTCCTCTCTCTTTAAGTTTAGTTTTAAGAATATTTCCTCCCCCCGCCCCCCCGTCATTTATCCATTCATCTACCCATCCATCCATTTATTTGGAGCACAGGTTGGCATGTCAATAGAGATTCTTTAAATTAAACATTATTTACTTAGAAGGTAGAAAATATCAAATTGATTGTCATTCACTCTGAACTTTGGAAACAAGACATATTAATTTTGTTTGACTTTTTTGACTATCAAAGTGATGTTTATTATAGAAAATTCAGACAATGATAAAATATATTTTAAACAATCACCCCCTAATTGCTGTCACACAAAGATGATATTAATACTTTATTACTTCATCTTCTCACCTGAAAAGAGTTTTCAATTTTACATTTATTCTGTATGGTAGGTCAAATAGTAGAAACATTTCTGGGAGATACTATGAAATAATGAATTATTATTGAGTAGGTATTTAAACTGACAATTACAGATCATGTTTTTCTTTATTTTTATCAAGGGTCATATGTATAGAATATTGACATGACATTATATAGAAAGCACATTTTAGTGTTACATATTAGAGATAAAAGTATTTTTTGCAAATTACTTAATTTCCAAAAGCTTATGAAATCTACTGGTTTTGATTGTCATACTTGTATTAGTTATTTATATTACTTTGGTTTGCTATAAGGTTGCAATTTCAGTGTAATAACACCTATTTTTAAACCAGATCATAATGATGCATATAATTGCATTTTAGTGTATCTTATATTGTATAGGAAATTATTAATTCAGGATTACCTTTTAGAAATTGGAAATGCTTGGTGAAGTGAAAAATTGTGAAAGCTAACTTCAGAGTTTTAAAGAGGAAATAAATGTCATATATTGTAAAGCAAAGTAACTCTTAAGTTAGTGCTTTAAAATGAACAGTAGAGCAAGTACTCGTTATTAGTTTAATTAATTGCTGATTTTTAAGTTTGTGGTTTTTTTGCTGCTCAGAATTGCATTATGAGATGCCAAATTCATGGAATTATATAGACTATGTGGTCTAATTAATAAAGAGAGACTGTTTTTTCAAATACAAAGTCTTTTCATTTAACACTATTATCTTTTTCTGAGTATAATTAAATAGATCTAACTGATCTTCTTATTTAAGTTTACATGTGTCCTAAACTCTTAGATATTTTCTGTTTATTTCTCTCGGGTAAATTATAGACAATTTCTTCAAAACTTTTTTCGTTAAAAAATTCTCTTTTCAGTTTTGTTTGGTCTGTAAGAAAGTTAGGGAGTGGCACAAGGTAAGTGCTTAATAAATAATGGTTAAATTATGGTATTTATGCCTTTCTGATATTTATCCAAGAGCCTGAACATGTTAACATTGATTGAATGTGTACACACATGAAAGGACAATTGAATGGGGAAAATTTAGCACTGGGAGGTACAATAAATAGAATTTCTATAAATAAAGGTGTGTTTGTTTATTTGTTATTTGTTTTATCTCAAGAAGTTATGCTTGCCTTAAAATGCTGACTTTACCTAAGTAAAACTGGGAAACTGCACAGTACCTGTTGGTACCATAGCCTTTGTCATTAATAAACATTAGATGACAGCCATGAAAATGCTATGATAAAGACCAAGACTTTGCTGGTATATTAGTCAACATTGAGAAGTGCTGTATGATATTTGAGAATTACATGCACTTAATGCTGAGCATGATATAAACTTAAATGTCTGAGCCTTTCATTTGTTCTGTAAATTTTTGTGTAAGTAAAAATGATAGTTACTTGTTAGAGGGGGAAATCATATTTATTCTTGCTACATTGAGAAATAATTGAAAAACATTATTTTTCTGCCAGTACCCTGTACATTCTGCAATGTTTATTCTCAAGTTTTGGTTTTAGATGTTGAATCTTTTTCAAAAAATTTATTAAAGTGTATATTTTTTATTTTGTTTGTAGAGTAACAGTGCATACACATAAACCAAGCCCATTTGTATTTCCCGTTTTTGTTATTCTTGCCATATTTGTTTGTTTGCTTGGTTTTTAATTTTATTTCTTTTATAAAAGTGGCCTTTAGCAATGTTTTGCATGCTACATGAGATCTGCTTATATTCCTGGAATTATCTGTTGGAGTCTTGAGTTTCTCTCCCTACTGATTTCCTGTTTTTTCCTCTGATATTACTGTATGCACCCCCTTCTCATATACAATGGGAACAAAGCGTAGTATGACCTTCACAATATTATTGACATAATTGCATAAAATTGTACATATAAGATGTTTAGAATAGTAGACATTACGTAGTAAAATATCAATGAGGCATGAATGTTAATCATTGTTTTTAATTATTATCAGGTTGACACCCCTGGTACTTGAAGGGAAAAATATAATAAAAGAGAATCAGAAGTAAATATTTTCCCTTAATCTCAGCAAGCTATAACAGTTGCCTTTTCTCTAGACTTCAGTGTCCTAGATGCTGTGGGACTCTAGCTCATAGCGCCTTCAGATAGGACAGGCAGTTTGAATACTCAGGTCTCTCAAGTACTTTAATGTAACATGGGGTTATGGAACCTATTTTTTTTAACGTTATTGTGGGAGTTACTTTGAGGATTTTCTCCTTTGTCTAGAACTGGTATTTAACAGAAAAAAATTGGTCAGAAAAGAAAATAAATGCCAGCCATTTTCTTCCCTCCCTTTATAATCTCAGGATTTCTTAAGAGAGCCTTGACATTGAAATCATCCAGACATATTTCTTTGTTCATCATCTTTCCTCTGTTACAAATCTAGTGTCATGATTTGTAACATTAAGTTGTTTCTTTTATTTGTGTTAGTAATTATACCCTTCTTAGTTTTTTGAAATCAACTTGCTTTTTAGAAATACAAGTGGAAATATGTGTACTTATATATGTATATGTATTATATGTAGAAAAATGTGAAAGAGAAGGAGACTTTTTCTGTCACTTCCCCACTCTTAGATGATTTCATTAAGACTGCTCTCTATGTCCACAAGAAGTAGGAAAACAGTGTTACAACCATTTTAAATATTACCCTGTGTTTTTCCTTTTCATCCTTAACATAGGGAGGCATAAACAATAATATTTTATTAATACAACATTCTCTTTGTTATAATAAAAAAAGTTTCGTATTTATGATCTAGTTTGACTTGGGAAATGTTGTCATTTCTTATCATTCTCTCCTTTGCCATCTTTAACATTTGTAAATACACAAAACCTCATGATAATAGGAATTTGAATATATCATAATTGTGCTCTGTAACTGGCTCACCATGCATTTAATTAACCTTGTTGTAATGCCACTCTGCATTTTTGGGAACTGAATTTTGAGAACCCACCTAAAGCATTTGGTATGGTTTGGGAATCATTAATTTAATGAATTTTTAAAGATACATGCATCATTAAGATCTTGGTTTTCGTATTTTTGGTTGTAATCATTTTATACAGATAAACAGTGCAAATATTAAGAATAAATTCTATTATCTTGTAGTTGATCGTAGTTGTGAAAAAGAAAACACACCAGAAGGTCCTACTCAGAAAAGTCTTCGTGAAGCCAGGGAACAAAACAAATGTAAAACAAAGATGAAAGGCAATACAAAGGTATGTTATTTATTTTTATTTGCATTAAGTCATACTTAATTCTCAGATTTTTAGATCCATACACTCATATGATATCATCATTATTTTACCTGAAAGGGAATTTAGAGGTTGTATAGTCCAGATTGCTTGGTTTGTATGTGGGCAGTGGAGGTACCCAGATGTTTCTAGTAAATTGTTAATTCAGGGACACGTTTATTAGTAGCAGAGACAGCTCAATGGATCACTCTACCATCTATCCCAATATAATCACAATCATGTCTGCTCATCTCCTAACTTTTCTGCTTGAAATTGCCTCTAAAAGAAATCACTCCCAGGTCCGATCTTGTTATTTCTTTTTTTTTTTTTTTGGGACAGGGTTTTGCTCTTGTGACCCAGGCTGGAGTGCAATGGCGCGATCTCGACTCACTGCAACCTCCGCCTCCTGGGCTCAGGCAATTTCCCCGCCTCAGCCTCCCGAGTAGCTGGGATTACAGGCACGCGCCACCACGCCCAGCTAATTTTTTGTATTTTTAGTAGAGATGGGGTTTCACCATGTTGACC
>CAUYOR010021819.1:0-29590 GCA_963573925.1 Callimico goeldii
ATCGAGACCATCCCGGTCAACATGGTGAAACCCCGTCTCTACTAAAAATACAAAAAATTAGCTGGGCATGGTGGCACGTGCCTGTAATCCCAGCTACTCAAGAGGCTGAGGCAGGAGAATTGCCTGAACCCAGGAGGCGGAGATTGCAGTGAGCCGAGATCCCGCCATTGCACTCCAGCCTGGGCAACAAGAGCAAAACTCCGTCTCAAAAAAAAAAAAATAATAATTAATTAATTAAAAAAAGAAAAAAAAAACTCGATGGCAAATACTCAGAACATGTCTGTGACAAGCCTGGAGGATGCCTGGATTTTGTGGGGTAGAAGGGCCTCCGTCCTGTATATGGGGAGCGCTTCTACTGTGCAGGAGGTTTAGGAAAGGATGACTCTCCTTTGCGTCGGCATTCAGGGGGTGGAAAGGCGAGATTATTTGGTGCGGTAGAAATGGATTTGGTGTGCTTTATAAAGGGGTTTATAAAGGGGCTAAGCCAAAGATTCTGAGTTTAGGAAGATAAGCCCTGCTGCTATCTCTTGTCCAACTAATGCTTTCAAGGGCTTTTAAATTCTATAAGAATTTAAAAGAAGATCCCCAAATCTCCCTTGAATTCCTTCAACATTATGATGTTTGGTCATCGTTGACTTACCATCCTCTGAATGTTTCAGACAAATCTGAGCAAAATCTTGTCAGGTTGGTTTTCAGTCTTACAAAGGCCCATGATTACAGGAAAGGAAAAGTAACTTTTAGATTCAGATCATCATGCACAATTTTATTTTCATTTATTCTAATTCTTTTTAGGACTGAAATAATTGTCAGTGTATTAACGTAGTAATTACTGAGATAATCCTGACTCACTTTCCTGTAATGACTGACATCATGATCTAAATTTAATTATAAGCACACCCATGATTATGAATAAATCAAGTTTGTTGGTTCTTGCAGGAGCATTGCAGGAAGAAACTGTGTGTGTGTGTGTGTGTGTGTGTGTGTGTGTGTGTGTGTGTGTGTGTGTATACACATACCTATATGTATATTCGCCATGTCTTTCAGTGAGAAAGTTTTCCATCTCACAATGATGAAAGAGGTCCAAAGCACTCAACTTCATACCAGAGGATGCTGCATTTGGAGACTTATCATTGGTCTATGTTGTTGGCAGGTTAAGCATTCAGTTGTGATAAAGTCAAGCCAACCTCAGAAGTGGAAGTCCATATTGTTGAAGCTATGACAAGTCTGCCACCATGGGCACTTTGTACACATTCAAACTGAGCAAGCACAAGAATGGCTTGGAAAGAGGCTGACATTTCAGAGCACACCACCTTGTCCACCTTTGTACTAAGAACTTTCTGAGTCTGTTAAGAAGTCACGTCACATACAAATCATTTCAATGTCTGTGCTCACTTCAACAGAACCAGCTACACGTCTCTGCTTCAGTTTACTTTGTGCCAATATTTGTATGTCTTACTTTTAAATCCATACCATACAACCAAATTATGAGCAGCTACTCGGCCAACTTTTGGTGCAACAAAATGTGGAAGGTTGTACGGAGAATCATAGAGCAGGACCTTAGATAGACAGACAGGGTGTCAGACAGGCAGGCAATATTTAATGCCGACTTTTTGGAAAGAGTGAATCTAGCAGACACCTAGAAAAATGGAATTCTGGACACAGAGGGAAAAAAAAGGAGTATTTATTTAGTATGCTTTAGGTATGGCAAAGAGCCCAGTATGTAAACAGAGAGAATGGATGTGGGGGCAGGAAATAAAAAAACATCAATCGCCAGACAACCTAGCTATCTGATTTCTTCACTATAACATGGGGGCCAGTGTTACACAGATAGCAATAGTCCTCACCTGCTTCAGTCTCTATAATAACATTTATGTCACTAATTGCAAGCTGTCTCAATTTTTCTTTCTTTCCTTTTTCAGTGAAAGCTGATGCAATGGTGACCACAATATTCAGTCAGGAGTTTAAATTTTAAGCCCTACCTTTTCTACTCCTTGGCTTTGTGAGGTCAGCGAAAAATTGTCAGAGATTAATTCTGCATCTGTGAAAGATGATTGTAATTCATAAGGCACTGTTTCTGAGCTTAAATAAGAAAATGGTTTAGAAAAAAAATATGCTTGCAAATGCTAGACACTGTATCCAGGTCCAATGCAACAGAAATTCAAGTCCTCTTTGCTTTCCCTTTAGCAACTCTAGCATGGAGGAAAAATAGCATCATCACAATCATGATGAAATGGATCCTGATCACCATGACAAATCAATATTTCTCTAGTTTAGTCCTCACTGTGGAACAGTGTGGAAACTCTAATTTCCTGTATTTCCTCCCAGCTAGCTCAAGACAAATTTTTAGCAGGTAGGTACAGTGATCCCGGCTGCTTTGCATAATCCTGGATTTTCTGGAGCATACTACAGTGTTCAAAATATTTGTTAGAGAAATTTCGCAGAAGCCGCTGAAAGTTGCATTACAACTTGTCATCCTAGAGCCTTGCCTGGTATCGCTCAGGGCTACCATTAAGAAAACAATTTGCGTAGCTTATGCCAGAGGGTTTGAGTTCTGTTTTTCTCTATTTGATTTGCATAAGTCAAACCAAATGGGCGCACATCAGCCTCCTTTACTTCTACCATCAGATTGACTGATACTTCATTCATTCAGTAACCATTAGCATTCGTCAAAGACATTCCAGGCTCCAATTTAGGCTGTGTGTCATTGAACATAAATGCCAAGTTTCTTGTCATTGTGGGGCTTTTATTTCAATGGAGAGAGGAGAAGATCGTAGGAACTGTATGTATTATAAATAATATTATTTAGGGAAAGTATTGTTTTAAAATTCCAGTATATAAAGAAATAGCTTGAGAGTTGGTAGGGTAAGTCACTTAGCAGTTATTTTCTCAAAGAAGATGTTTACACTAAGAAATGTGTCATTTTTCTTATACCAATTAGTTAGATGACTCTAAAGTCTAATTTCCAAAGGATGGTGCTGATTTATCCTGTTATCTAAGTGTTATTATTAATAGTACTCCATCACTGGGCTTAGAAGATAAATCGCAAGTCATTCTAACAATATGCATTCTATTAAAAAACTGTTGGCTTCTAGTAATATTTTAGGTGAGACTGCCAGTCCAGCCATAATACTTGTCAAAAAAATTTTAATATGTTCCAACCCTATTGCCTATATTAGGAAACAATTTGAGGATAACACTGATTTTCTGATTGATTATATGTGATCTTGTCTGTGAGACAAGAAAAATGTGGCAGAACTGAGTTTTGTACGAATACATGCAATGCACAAATGTCAAACATGTATGAGCTACCTCATTCTCTACCTGGATTATGAGTCACACCCATTCACAGATGGTATTATGCCTTTATGTCTGATTGCAGGTCACTGTTCTTTCACCATTTCACAATATCTCACAACTGGAATCCATCTGAAACCCGAGTCCATAGGTAAGCCCCCTTCATTCTTCAAAGTAAAGTGCCACATTTACTGTAGTGTGCATGTAGATCTTGACAGAGTGGGAGCATCGCCATCTTAGACAAGCACCACCATTCTAAAGTTCTCCTTGATCAAAAACCACCTGAATCCAAAGGCCATCAGCCTAATGGCTAAGGTCAGCATGACAATAAACCACAAATAAAACATCCAACCAGAAACATTTCAACCCTAAGTTAAACATCTCCCTGACCAGAGACATGCCAGCCCCAAGATAACCTCCCCTCCAGGCCTGCAGATGTCAGCCCCAAGTTAACCTCCCCTCTGACCAGAGACATTCCAGCCACACGGTAAACTTCTCCTTGAAACAGAAACATTCCAAGTCTGTGATAAGTTCACTCGCCCTGAACCCTGAAATACTCCTAGTGTGTACGAGAGGCTGCTCCTGACCAAAATCAGCCAGAATCCCCCCTCAGATTTATTCTCTTAAATGAATCTGTCTTTGACTATTGAGCTGCTTTTTTTTCTTTCCTCTTTCTTTAACTTTTACAGTTCTAAAACATTTAACTTGTAAAACTGTTACCATTTGTATTGGATCCCTATCTTTTCATTGTTTTTATGATTCGTTAATGAATTACTGTAGCCTTGCGCCTCCAACCCCATTCTTTCTGTAAGTTCTATGGTTTTTATTGTATAATTTTTCATAGTACGGTGTTGTTGTAGGAACTCAGAGGTCTCATTACAGCAGAAGTGACTATCGTTCCTTATTGATTCAATCACACATTCTCTTATTTGACAGCAACTATTTCTTAAAATCTTCTTGATTCACAACAATCAATTTAAATAGCGTGTTTTGTGTCCAACCAGTGAGGCTTCATGATTAACTTCTCTATTTTCCTAAATAACAGTTATGTGAAAGGCCAGTTCTCCCTAATGGGTGAACAGGCAAACCTCCGTAACAACAGTATCAGCACTGACTGAGTGGTTAATTAAATATTAAAAGCCGAAAGAGCCAGTGCGCTTATACAAAAAGTGGGATGTAACAAACGCCCACCAAGAGTTTTGCCTTGGCCTTTCCTGGGCCTTGAAGCATGACAAGATATTGAAGAAATTCCTAACAGAACCCATTTAGAATTAGGCAAATTTTACTGGGGGTCTGAAGAAATTCCCCAGGCTTCCACAAACAAGTGTACTGGGGGGTCTAAAGGAACTCCCCAAATTTCCTTGGTTTATCAGGAGAAAAGATGAGTAATCACCCCAGTGCCTGGACCCATTTAGATGAAAGAAATTTACTGAGACTCCAGAGGAAGGTCTTTAGGACGCAGATCATATTTGCATATTAAAAGAAGTTAATCACCGATTTAGATGAATACACATAGACATACAGCTTAGAGGGCGTAAGCTTCTAAGCTGTATATGCTTATACATAGAAGTAACTTAGAAGGTATATAAACTCTGGAAAACTTTGTACTTTTCAGTTGGTCTGGTCATATTTTCCAGGACTTCTTCCTGTTCCTGATTACAGAAGTAAACTCCCTCATTTCCCAGTTCATCTGCATCTCCTTACTGGGCTGTGGGAATAAACAGCCTGACTATTAGTTCGGTCAACAGTTAAACACTCAGCTTAGCTCTCAGCTGAACAGAGTCAGGAAAGAATAAATATGCAGTAAAAAATAATGTTTCATATTTCTACTACATATTATGTGTTTCACTTAAATAACATTTCATTAAACCCCATGAGGTGGATTTATAAACTCATTTTTACAAGTGAAAAAAAAAAAGATTTAACTAAGAATCTTAGGCCAGGCACAGTGGCTCACTCACACCTGTAATTCAGCACGTTGGGAGGCCGAGACAGGTGGATCACTTGAGGTCAGGAGTTTGAGACCAGCCTGGTCAACATGGTGAAACCCCATCTCTACCAAAGAATACAAAAATTAGCCAGGAGTGGTAGCATGCACCTGTAATCCCAGCAACTCAGGAGGCTGGGGTGAGAGAATTGCTTGAATCCAGGAGGTAGAGGTTGCAGTGAGCAGAGATTACGCCACTGTACTCCAGCAAGAGAGTGAGACCCTGTCAGGGGCAGGGGTAGGAGGGAATTACAGTGTGTTGAGTTTGTCTGTGTTAATCCGCTGATGAGTTGATCAAGTAAGAGTTTTCAACGATGGTCTGTCCAATTCCAAAGCTCATAATCTGTCACGCTAGAGTGACAGTATAGAAAAACTGATTTTTCAGACTCTCAGTATTTACCATATAACTCTCTGTAAAGTAGACCTTCTTAAAATAAATGTTGCAGATGAAGAGGTAATGTGTGGTTTTAGTTCTTTTACTGGTTCCATAAGAGTGAATCTCTTCAATAGTTTAAAAAGAAAGTAGCTACCAAGTTTAAGTCATATCCATAGTCCAGTGTCTATCAAAAGCTGAGTTGAGGCGAAAAAAATGAAGTAGGGAAAAAAAAAAAAGACAAAGAGATAAAAAGAAAAAAAGACAAATGCACACAGGAAGAAAGGGAATGCATAAATAAGTAAATATTGTTCATCTGCAGTTTATGATTCATATCAAAATTCCTCCCCATCTGGGTCATCAGGATGTGAAAAGCAATGGATTTTCCCTGTCAGAAAAAATTACCTTGATTATTCATGCTGACGAATCCCAGGACTCGCTCATTGCAATACAAAGGATTTTGTGGTTTCCAGCTAGTTCCTGAGATCTAGAAGAGTATGCAGACCGAAGGTTAATTACAGTATTTGACTAATTGTGTTTTCTTGTGCTGTACCATATGGAAACAATGGAATCAATGTGCATGTCATGAAGACTTGAAAACTCTCCACTGGGCTGCCAGTGAAAGCCTCAGGATGCAGGTCTCAGATGAAGAGAAATCATCGTCTTTTATCTTTCAAGGAAAAAAAAAGTCTCTGAAAACAGTGTATTCATGGATTCTAGATCGGTCTTGTAACTTTTGTGGCTTTTAGAAATCCTTGTTGGACTCATAAAAGTTAAAAGTGGGAGAAATTTGGATTCTTAAATAACAGTTATAATGACACAATCATAATAATTTAGAGTGAAATCAGACCTCTTTGTTCTCTTGCAAGGTGTGCCTCAATCAACAAATTACTTATCTTTTATTTATAATTATGATGTTATCCTGTGGGTCCAAAGTAAAGCTATGGATTATGCAGCTACATCTTGGAATAGAGTACAAATTAATATTAAATAAATGCAAAATATACCTACAGAAAATTTTAAAAGGATGCTGATGTTGTTTTTTTAAATTATTAAATGCAATTTCATTCAGGGTCACTAAGCCTCAACAATCTTTCCCTATTAAAGTGCAAGAAAGCACTGTTGGAACTAACATAATCTGAGTACCAATTTTATCCTCCTGGAGACTGATGTCTGTTATACACAAAAGAAAAATGTAACAGTCCACTTAAAGGAGTCAATTATTTTTGGAGGCTTGTTGTGTGAATGGAAGACATTTTAGCTTTATCCTAGTACTTATATAAACCAGCTTAGAGGCTTAAAGGAACCAATTCACAGATGTCCTCAAGTGAAGTGGCTAAATGGTGTGATTTCAAAAATAAAAGACTAGAATATGTAATTAGCTGGCTGTTCCCCATCCAGTCGTTTGCTCTATCTAGCTATGCATTCACCTAGCTTCCTCTTTGAGCATATGCATTGCATACCCATAAATAGCAATACGTAGCATTCTTAATGTTTTTAGGAAATGAATCTATGACCATTTTTGTTCATATCAATTGGTTGCTTGATCTGAATACATTCAATGGTCGATTCTGCTAAGTGAAGAAAAGCGAGCAGTACTAGGTGCTGTTAAAGTTGTCGATCAAATTACTTTTTCACACTACATTTACTTATTAACTACATCTCCTTCTCACTGGCTTGGAGCCGTGCATAATAACAGATGAGCTGCGCGATGCATTTTTGTGGTGAGAATGGGAAGCAAAGCTCCTCAGGATAGCATTTGACTCAGGGTCTGAACCAGTACAATAGGTGCAGTAGGTAATTGCTCTGGTTTATAGATTAGTAACGAAGACTGGAAAGATGAAATAGGAATGATAAAATTATGTATCATATTCTGGCAGACTCACAGTTTAAATTCATGTCTTAGTTCAGATAATAAAAAAGTAAAATAAAGAGCAAACTGACTTTAGACAAGTTCCTGAGAAGTCTGGCTGCATGGATGCTCACTCTTAGCCGTGGGCAATTCACCTAACATGCTACACCTCGGTTTCCAATCCCTCAAATGAAGAGATTGGTTTTACCTACTAGAGATGGTGTGAGAATCAGTGAGTTAATGTAGGTTATAACCTTAGCACAGTGTCTGTCACATATGAGCCTCGGGAACTATTGACAGGAAAAATAATTCTTACACTTTGCACTGCATTTTAGAGCTTTCGAAGCGATTTTATTTACTTGTCAAAGTTTGCATCAGTTCATTTTCCTATCCCAGTCTGATTCATCACTACCAAGGGAGAAAAGCCGAGCAAGGAGGGAAGAGGGTTCCCTTCCAGTGAGAACATAATAGGTTGCAGCCACTTTTAGGTTGAGCTTTGATTTCCTACTTGACTCAGCATCTGCATTTGTAAAGAAAAACAACCTAAATTGAGAAACCCCTCACAAAGGTCACATAATGCTATATGAAGCACAAGTAGGATTGGAACCCAGTTTTTAAAATGTTTGTGGGCACATAGTAGGTGTATATATTTTTGGGTTACATGAGATGTTTTGATACAGGCATGCAATGTGACATAAGCACATCATGGAGAATAGGGTGTCCGTCTCCTCAAGCATTTATCCTTTGAGTACAAACAATCCATTTACACCCTTTCAGTTATTTTAAAATGTACGATTAAGTTGTTATTGACTATAGTCACCCTATTGTGCTACTAAATATAGATCTTATTTATTCTAACTATTTTTTTACCCATTAACCAACACAGCCTGTCCTCCCAGCCTCTGGTAACCATCCTTCTACTATGCCAATATGTTGTTCAATTGTTTTGATTTTTAGATCCCACAAATAAGTGAGAACATGAGATGTTTGTCTTTCTGTGCCTGGCTTACTTAACATAATGATCTCCAGATTATTTTTTGAGAACTTAATCTTGAATGACTTGAAAATTTATACTATTTCCTCTACACCAGGTGTTTGCAAACTTTGGCCTATAAGGCAAATCCAGCCTACAGTTTTCTTTTGTTGGATGTGTGAGCTAAGGATGATTTTTACATTTTAAAATCATTGAAAAACATATTTTAAAAAAGAGCATATTTTATAATATGTGAAAATTACATTTTTTTTTCCTTTTTTGAGATGGAGTCTCACTCTGTCACCCAGGCTGGAATGCAATGGTACAATTTCAGCTCACTGCAACCTCTGCCTTCTAAGTTCAAGAGATTCTGCTGCCTAAGCCTCCCAAGTAGCTGGGATTACAGAAGTGTGCTACCACACCTGGCCAATTTTTTATTTTTAGTAGAGGTGGGGTTTCACCATGTTAGCCAGGCTGGTCTCAAACTCCTAACCTCAAGTGATTCACCCATCTTTGCCTCCCAAAGTGATGGGATTACAGGCATGAGCCACTGTGTCCGGCAGAAAATTACATTTTATTAATACCTATTGTCCTTAAATAAAGTTCTGCTGAAACACAACCACACTCGTTTGTTTGTGCATTGTCTATGGCTGCATTTGCATTACAGCTATAGACTTAGAGGTTGCAACAGATACTGTATGACTTGTAAGCCTAACATACCACTTCCTTGGCTCTTTATGGAAGATGTTTGCAGACACCTGCTCTATGTTGTTACTTTCCCAGCAATTTCCAATGGCTCAACATCTTTACCGATTTTTCATATTAGCATACTAATACTATTTACTTATGTTTGTATTAAAACAATTTCATTGCTTAAATAGATTTATTTTTTAAAAAATTATTTCTTACTACCCTCTTAAATATAAAGCCTTTATTTAAAAGTCAACATAAAATAAATGCATGTTTATTAAATTCATTTATGAGTATACCAGCAAATTCATTTTTAGTGTCTCCCATGGTTGGTGTAAATGTAATTGGAAAACACTTTATTATTCTATTCAATAATCAAGGTAGATTGCCAGAAAACAGATGATTCAGCAGTTTTTTCCTACTTCAAATTCTGGAGAGATGCTATTGCCTCCTATGTTCAGACAGGATACATCAGGGAGCAATGTAGGCTGAAGGATTAGTATTTATAAATGAATGAGACAAGAAGGGGAGAAATTGTAGGAGCACTGCCAGAAATAATCTGAGTAGCATAAACTATGGTAGTAGCATGGGAGACCCCAGGGAATAGTGTTCTCATGGAAGGCAGAGTGAGGTTTGTGGGAGATGTTTTGCCTCAAGGACAATACGTGAAACTACTTATAGTATTAGGGACTTTCTGATTTGTTACCTGGGATATCTAGATGTATTTACACGTCTACTGTAGAAGAATATAGAAATCCTGAAAAACCTATTTCCTATCACTGAGCTTGATTCATTCATTTGTTCATGGGACAGCCTGTATCAGATACCACTCCAGGTGATTTAGTAATCAAGGGAGACAAATAACATGCCTTTATTTAAAAAAAATTAAGTTTCAGGATACATGTGCAGAACGCGCAGATTTGTTATATACGTAAATGTGTTTCGTGGTGGTTTGCTTCACCTATCAACCCATCACCTAGGTATTAACCTCAGCAAGCAAGGTTATTTTTTCTGATGTTCTCCCTCCCCTACCCCCATGATAGGGCTTGATGTGTGTTGTTCCCCTCCCTGTGTCCATGTGTTCTCATTGTTCAACTCCCACTTATGAGTGAGAACATGCGGTGTTTGATTTTCTGTTTCTGTGTTAGTTTGCTGAGGATGATGGCTTCCAGCTTCATCCATGTCCCTGCAAAAGACATGATTTCATTTTTTATGGCTTCATAGTATTCCATGGCGTATCTGTACCACATTATCTTTATCCAGTCTATCATTGATGGGCATTTAGGTTGATTCCATGTCTTTGCTATTGTGAAAAAAATGCTGCATTAAACATATGTGTGCATGTATCTTTATAATAGAATGATTTATATTCCTTTGGGTATATATCCAGTAATGAGATTACTGGGTCAAATGGTATTTCTATTCTAGATTTTTGAGGAATAGTTACATGTCTTCCAAAACAATTGAACTAATTTACCTTCCCACCAACAGTGTAAAAGCATTTCTATTTCTACACAGCATTGCCAGCACCTGTTGTTTTTTGACTTTTTAGTGATCCTCATTCTGAGTGGTGTGAGATGGTATCTCATTGTGGTTTTTATTTGGATTTCTCTAGTGATCAGTATTGTTGGGCTTTTTTTACTGCTTGTTGGCTGCATAATTGTCTTATTTTGAGAAGTTTCTGACATGTCTTTCTTAAGATTACTATTATTACACTGATGCATGCAGCAACATAAGCTCCACAGAATCATGTGGAGTAGAAAAACCCAATCTCACAAGGTTGTATATTCTGTTATCTTAAGTATTCTAAGATTCTCATCCTGTGTAGCTCCTACCTGCTCTCTGACCACTGGGTTCTGCCTGTGACTTAATTACATGGAATAAAATAGAAAGTACAGCATGCAAAATAATTCCACGAGGAGGAAACTTAGATTCCACTCACACCATTGGATCATCTTACTCTGGAAAGTTGCTGGAAACTATTTCTTTTGCATGTAAATGACGAAAAATATTTAGGATATTTGGCCAACTGGACACATTGCTAGACACAGATGTCTGCAATTGCAAAGTATCATACGGGGATCGTGATGAAGAACTCCACAGCTGAAGCAGCAATGGGACAGCCCCTCCAGCCTGGACTTTGGGCAGGTAGGTGCCTGGGGCTGGAGGGGCAGGTCATGGGGAAAATCACTGGATTAAGATGTTGGGATGCCGCAGCCATGGCCCCCCTCACCCTAGACACATGGTCCTGCATGAGCCTGCCAGGCCCCTCTGCCTTTCTCTGAAGTGTGATCGCCACTTCTTGGTTCCCCAGAACACCTTGACGGGTGTGTAGGGGCAGGAAGGCAGGCTTTTAAGGCACAAGAAAGGACAGTCATGGTCAAGGCGCCCACCCACAACAGGCCCCAATAAAGCATGACCCCAAAGTATGGCCCCAGGTGTGGAGGATCCAGGTGAACTCTTGCTGCTATAGTCACCAGGAGCCTGAAATGTCACCCATCACCGAAAGTCTAGCAAAGTGAACTATGTTAATTTTTTTTTTAAGTATACTGATATTTTGTATTCGTTTAAGTAACATATCTGGTCTATTAAGGTCATTTCAGCTGCTTTTTAGGTGGATTTTTTTTCTGGAATGATGGAAGTTGTCACCAGGAGTCTCTGCCATGAGGGTCCTGTGCCCCTAGATGGTGGACTTGGAGGAGGGGACCCACACGTGGTTGTTCTTGCCAAGGCCATGGATGTACAAGTTAGTGAGGGCCAGGACTGCCTTCCAGATCAATGAAGCCCATCTAGATCAACCCTATTTGCAGTCCTTCTGGAAGAACTTGAATCCTCTAATGATGTCCCTATTGCTGGAGAAGAGGATCGTGAGGTCTTCCTCAGATACTGATGGGATGTTGGAGAGGTGCAAGGTGGCCAAGTGTGGGAAGATGTTCTGGAAGTTCTTGGAGTCTATATTCTTTAAGTGTTGCAGGGGTGAGCTGCTGTAGTCCTTGGTGAAACCCTGGTCCTCCTGACCCTCTTGGGGCATTGTATGTTCTGGTGTTCTGACAGCATGACATGGATGAGCTTCCCATAAAGCTTGTGGCCATTCATTTAACTCAAGGCTGGTGGACCCTGGCATCTGTCAGCTACCTGCACCAGGATGTTCTCCTTCTTTTTGAACAAGATCTTTATGCACTGCATGTTACCATTAACACAGAAAAAACTAATGAGTCTTTAGGATGTGACTTTCTCTGCATTGAGGGTGCTGACCAGCAAGACAGAATTTCTTGCCCTGCCAGGACTAGGATGACAATCCACTCTGCTTCTGCCTATGGAATGACCAAAGGGGCCAAGGATATTGGGAAGAGAAAGTCCTACAACTTGAGGAGTGACAAATGTGGGAGGCAAACCAGCCTCTTGCATATGGAAATGCTGAGGTTATACCAGGTACACCAAAGGTCTTCCCCGGAGAAGGCTGGCTGTCCCAGGGGGCAGATCTGGGCTCTGGGCATATGTAGTTGCAGCTGTTGTCATTGTTGCACATGCCATTGAGGCTGGAGGAGCGTGGAGAAGTTGATGTGCAGCATGCAGTAGGCATTATAGATGTCCTGCCCATTCAGGAACAGCTTGGTAAGCAGGACGCTCACTGGATCCACTTACTGCAGTAGGGCCTGGCACTGGTTGTTCTTGGTGAATGTGATGCTCGTCAGAACCATGCTGAACTTGGAGAAAATCTGGTGCAGCACGTCCAGGGTCATAGGTTAGCAAAATTCTCTACCATGATCCTGAGCATGAAGCTCTACCAGGGCATCACCATTGCCACATCCACTGCAGTGGCCAAGGCAGCCAAGGCGGCAAAGGCCAGATTTCCTGAACCACATTCACAGCCTACAGGGCCACCTGTGCCTATGCCTGTTGAAAGAGCTGTTGATCTTGAGCCCCACGTGGCTGGAGAACTGGAAATAGATTTACTGGCTGCAAAGCGCAGGCGTCACCAAGGTGTAGGGGTTGACCACGGTGTTGGCAGCCTCTTCGGTGTTCATCTCAATGAAGACTGGTTTTTTCTTTTCAGCATCAGAAGACTGGTTACCTTCCCGAAGGGCAGCCACAGGAAAATAACTTCCCCTTCAGCGACATCACGGGGTAGCCTCTGAATGCAGATCACTCTGGATGCAACCCTGGTGCTTCTCTTGTCATCTTTGAACTTCTTGCCACCATTTCTATTTGCTGCAGAGGCCAAGCTGCTGCTCATGATAAAGGCTCCATGAATATTACAAGTTAAAAAAAGCTGGTTAAATCCTCGCTTTGTACCAGCTGCTATATCGAGGACTGTCCTGTTCACGTTACACACAGTAGGCCTGTGGGAGAGGAGTAGAGGCACTGGAATTTCTTCTATTTCTTTCTTTTTTTGTTTTTTGAGACAGTGTTTCGCTCTTGTTACCCAGGCTGGAGTGCAATGGCATGATCTCGGCTCACCGCAATCTCCGCCTCCTGGGTTCAGCCAATTCTCCCACCTCAGCCTCCTGAGTAGCTGGGACTACAGGCACGCGCCACCATGCCCAGCTAATTTTTTTATTTTTAGTAGAGACGGGGTTTCATCATGTTGACCAGGATGGTCTCGATCTCCTGACCTCGTGATCCACCTGCCTCGGCCTCCCAAAGTGCTGGGATTACAGGCTTGAGCCACCGCGCCTGGCCGGAATTTCTTCTATTTCTTACAACTGCTTGTGAATATACAATTAACTCAAAAAGGAAAGGTTATTTTTTAAAAAAATTGACTTGCAGAACAAGGGAATAGGAACATCTTTAGTTGGTCAACACATCTTGGCTGTGGCTCCATGTCAAGAGAGAGGCTTTCAAAGATTAGGGGTAAAGTGCCCACAAAGAGGATGCAATCCAGGCTTAAGCTAGAAGGCAAGAATATGCTTGTCAATGAGGGTAGAGAGCGATTTTAGGGTCTGAAGTGAGTGGAGTAGAGGCAAGAGAGAAGTGACAAAGGGAGCAGACAGAAAGAAGTGTGCTGGGAGTACAGAGAAAGGAGAAATCTGTGAGTTTCCCGACTCCGCTGTAGGTCAGCAGGTTGCTAGGTGGGGAACCGCCTCCTGATGTGGACAAAGCTGGCAGCCCATGCCAAGCAGGACAAAGCCAAGAATGCCAAACTCTGTTAAGTAATTTGGTGGAGTCCCAGGAACTTTCTGAGGCTGAATAATATTTCATTGTATGTACATATCACATTATGTGTATCCATTTACTCTTTTCATGTACAGAGCTTCATAAATGAGAACTTCATAGATGTGGTATGTGATAAAAGAAGGATTCAAGTTCAGGGCTTCTCGCAGAGTGGCTGTCTCTTTCTAGCACCCTTTCCTGTCTCCCTCCAGGAAGAAAGACTCAAGCCTAATGATTCCTCCAGGACAGTCTGAATTCTGACCTAGGCATCTTTCCTTCTTTTCCTTCCTTGAAATGAGTCATAATTGTGTGTTTTCACTTGGAATCTGAAACTATCTCTCTGATCCATCTAAGCACAGTGTTATCTGAATGGAACTTCTGCTACTGCCTTGTCCCTGAAGGGGACAGGGTCAGTAATGAGAACCCAAAGAGTCAATATCCTATTAAAAACATTGGGGCTTGAGCACCGTCTGGTGCCAATTTCACGTTTTACAGATGAAAAAACTGAGGCAGAGAATAAATTCCCCGTGGTAACACAGAGAGTCAAGCAGAAGAAGCCAGGACACTGAGCCAGAGCCCCGGTGACCAGGCTTGCAGATTTCCTTCTAGATCACTCAATCCGCAGACAAGATCACCAGAGCAGCTAGTAATAATATGTCCTTGTGACTCATCACAATGCTAGCCCCTTTAGATGTCCAACTACTCTTTAGTACATATACTTCATACAGCACAGGCTAAAAGAAATATATTGTTCCCTTATTTTCATTACTGGCAAGATTACCTTCATCTCCCTCCACCCTCCTCTCTGAAAAAGAATGAGAAAGATTCATAGCATTTCTCCTGACATTCTTTACACACTCAATTTAGTTTTCTTTCTAAACTATTAGTATCTTCTAGGTGTCTCTCTTTCCCCTGCCATGTGTGATTACATCAGAAAATGTCATTTTTTTTTTTTCCTTCCTACTTGCAGCCGCAAAGGACAGCTTTAGAAATGGCCTTCTCTGTGTAGAGACAGCACTACCTTCATTATTAAATCATCCATGAGTGTTTTCATTGGATTGCTAGTGGCTGTTATAGCTATTTCTTTTTCATTTTCCCTATTTTTTCTTTTAATTTCCCCTTCCTTTTATATTGTAGATTTTATAGACTTTTTACAAGAACTTTTAGTAGACCTTCAATAAAGAAAGACCTTCTAGGATTATAAGTGTCATTTATCTGAGAAAGGGTCATTGCTAATTATCTGTAAAAAGGCAATACATGTATATGGGGGAAAGTACAGAGAATAATTTCAACTAAACAAGGAAGGCTCGCATTGAAAACAGGCCCAGAGAAAGATGAATACGGACAGTGGAATGTGCTTAGGTATAATAAATTTCAGGGCAGGCACTGTGGCTCACGCCTATAATCCCAGTATGTTGGGAGGCTGAGGCGGGTGGGTCATCTGAGGTAGGGAGTTCAAGACCAGCCTGGCCAACATGATGAAACCCTGTCTACTAAAACTACAAAAGCAATTAGTCAGGTGTGGTGGTGAGCACCTGTAATCTCAGTTAGAATCGCATGAACCCGGGAGGTGGAGGTTGCAGTGAGCCAAGATCATGCCATTGCACTCTAGCCTGGGAGATAAGAACAAAACTCCGTCCCAATAAATAAATAAATAAATAGCGATGCTGCACAGTGTTAATGAACAGAATGTACAGATTCTTAATAATTTAGCCTGGTTGCTAGTAATGAAAGCAGGTCTTCTCCTCTTCCTTCTTCTCTTTTCCTTTTTGCATGGTCTTTTTCACATGCTGTCACAAGTGGTTTGAGGCCTGAAACTAGACTCTCTTCGTTCATCTCAGCCCTCAAGACCCAGGATGTTGCCAACCAAGGGAGGACCCTGAGCAGACACTCATGTCTCTACACCCAATACCTCTTCTTGACTCCCCTTTTCGCTGTCTCATCCCCACTTTAGAGTTGGGGATAGATAGATCCTCACTTTCTGAGGTCAGGTTAGCATGTGACACAATTATGAGGAAAGGGGAATACGTAGACATTCATTGGGGGATTTCTGGAGGTTAACATCCACCCATTTTAGCTCTGCTTTTACGCAAACAGGAGGGCTCAGCCTTGCAGAAATAACATATATCCATGATGGAAAACCCCCAAAAGCCCCAGATACAAAGGCCCTCATTTTGTTAAACCACAGAATCCTTATCAGTAGCCATCTGCCATTAGACTTTCTTAATCACGAAGAGAATAAACTTTATTCAAGTAAAATGTTGGGTGACTTCTGTCCAAGCACTTTACACTCTCCTAAGCACTTGTGATAAACTAGTGAAGAAGACAATGAGATATTTTTCTACATGAAGATGAGGGCATTCTGGGCTCATGAAAGATGCAGTTCTTATTTTTATCAGTCATTTAACCCAGAGCTGAAGTCTATCCTGACCCTTCTGAAAAGAACCTCACTACCTCAGATGCAGTCTATGATGGTGGCTATGACAATGGAAATGCTGCTTTCCATAATAATGTCTTCACAGAAGTGTAATCTCTACATTGAGGGAAGTGGCATCTTAATATTTACAAACTATGGCCACATCCTTGTCCTTTATGGGAGAGATACTACTTTGTGAGGCTGAGAGTGGAGACAATAATTTGCCCAATTAATCGATAAAGATAAAAAAGCAAAAGACAAAAGAAAACCAATATGATTGACTCCCACAAGTCATGTGCAGAATAATGGAAAGATTCTGAGACTACTCTCCTCTTGTGCTAAACGTTTAGTCACAGGCTGAACGTGGCGGGAAGGAACAAGGAGTACCATTTGGCATTGAAAAGCACTTCTGGAGTTCACTGACTTAAATGATCTAAATTTCAGGAGTTATATCTGATTTGTACACATTCAATCTCAGCTCACGTGTTCAAATCCCTTTGATGAGGATGCCTATTTTATATTTTCAGGGGGAGCCATTTGAATGAATGTTTTTGCATTCAAACTAGGATGTCTGTAGGATCAGTCTATGCCACTTCACATTGTGAACTAGCCTGCTTCGTATCCATTGAGGGCTAATACAGGAAAGTGGGGAATTCATTTCTCATTTAATCTCTTGAAGCTTGATCTCACAGGCGGGCTGTTTCAGAAGCTGAATTCTCCCACTGGAGGTCTTGGCTAGAGAAAGTTGCCTGCATAGCCACCTCTGTGTGCCGTAGTCACTGAGTCCTTTATGGTGTCCAAAACTCCACCATAAACGATTCTTTCCCTCTCTCTGACATAATCTTGACATTTATGAAACACCCTCTATTTATATCATAGTTCTGTCAGTAGTGATAATAATTATCTTTATAATAACTCAATCCTCCAGGAAATCCTAAACACTATTCCACAGTTTAAAAGGTGGGTCAGACAGAATAAGAAAAATATGGTCTTGTAGTTTGCACTGAAATCTAGACGAAGGTCATGAGTAATAACAAAAGTGCATATTTTAATTAACTATAATATGTATCAAATGTGAAGCACAGCTGAAAACCTTAATAAGAGTGCAGGGATAACAAGAGATCATTGAGGCTACAAAATTGAGGATAGTCTGATTAAACAGATAATATTTAATTATACTGGAAAGAAGACTAGAAGACTATTACCCAAATATATAATCTCATATATATATATATATATATATATATATTTCCTATGTCATATATATGTACGTATGACATAGGATTTTTTTTTGTCACTTTGCCAGCTGTAGACCTCAGACTACCAATGCCACTGCCTGGCCTTATTTGGGTCTGGGCTCACTGCAGGAGATGCCCTGTCTACCCAACTCATGGCTCTGGGGCTAATTCAGCCGGGGTACTGCTTCCTGTCACATAGGGAGGCTGCCCTCCACTGGCAGAGGGTAGAGGGCCACTAAGTTACTGCTTTCTTCATACCTGCATTTGGCAGGGTCCCAGGTTTTTGTCCTGCATCCAAGAAGAATGAGGTTACACTGACAATCGAAGGGTGAGGTGAGTGGAGAAAAGTTTTATTGAGCAATGAAACAGCTGTCAGCAGAGATGGGTAGTTCCCTGCCCAAAGTTGGAGAGTCTCTCCCTCAGTGTAGCCGAACCCAAGGCTTTTATGGGTTAAGAATGGGAGAGTATGTGCTGATTGGTTTGTGAGCATGCAAAAAGGCTAAAAGAAAGTCAATAAAGTCACCATTCAAAGCTGGGCATGACAATCTATAAAATCAATTAGGTGGCTAACATGGCAAAACCCCATCTCTACTAAAAATACAAAAATTAGCCATGTGTGGTGACACACGACTATAATCCCAGCTATTTGGGAGGCTGAGGTGGGAGAATTGCTTGAAATCTGAAGGCAGAGGTTGCAGTGAGCCAAGATCACACCATTGCACTCTAGCCTGGGGGACAAGAGCAAAACTCCATGTTAAAAAATAAAACTAGGGAAGACAAAATGTCTTTGTCTTGAAGGTGCCATTTCACTGGGGACACTCCCCATCTGTCTGCCTAGGATTTGTCTGCCTCCAGCTGCTATCTATGTATCTATGTACTATCTATGTATCTATCTATCTACCTATGTATCAATCTATCTATCTACCTATCTAGATGCAGAAAAAGTATTATAGACTAGTGAATAATCATAAGCAACAGCCCAGTGATAAAAAAGAGCTTGCCATATTTGGAAGGGTTGACATGACCCACTGCACTGCAGCAGACAGTTGGTATATAAGAATACTGAAAAATCAGATTTGAAAGATGAGTGAGAGCCACAGAGGGAAGCTGTTGAATGCCCACCCTAAGCGTTAGGAATTTATGCTGTAAGCCGTGGAGAGCCTTGGGAGTGTTCTGAGCGTGGTAGTGAGTAGCAAATGCTGGAGAGCTGGAAGTCCAACGCCCCAAGTAAGAAGAAGGAGAGGACTATAAACATATAGTCTCTCCCTCTGCTGGTCTGGATTTCAGAAAACATTTTGCTTTCATTCTAAGCTTTTTCTTTGCCACATGAAAGTCAACACATCCAATAGAAGGTTTCAAAAACACTGACAATGCATTTCCTGTTTTCAGTGCCCGCTCTAAGAAACAGTAGCCCTCTAATCTCATTGAATTCTGGCTTAACTTTGAACTGACAATTCAAAATAAAACCCAGTGATTGACTATTTCATGGTGCTATTTAAAAAGTCAAAGGAATGTTAGTGATTCTTAACCTGCATAATGAGTTCCATAAAGGAAAGGAAAGGTCAACAGGTACGACTGAGAAGAGAAAGGAGGTTGTCTAGTGACCACAGTGAAAGTTCTGGAGGATGCCTAAGATGGGTATTCAAAGACCCTGGAAGGACCTGAGTAATTCAGTTTCAGCATCATAATGTGTGAGTGCTTGAGGACCAAACATCAGTGCTACTTAAAATCAGAATCTTCAGTTTTATTTAATGGCCTTCAGATAACAGGAAAAAAAACCATAAAATTTTCAGAGGTTCTGTGGCTGTTGAAAACAGACTCTGATCAAAGCATTCATTTTAATAAGTACCCAGGTGATTCTGATGAAATCAGTATCAAATCCATAAAAATAACACCTAGAGGTTCTGGTTTGTCCTTCACATGTTTTTGATCCTCACAAAAGCCATTTTACAAATATATTATATACAGGGAATCATAGACTTAAGAGGTTAAAAGATGCAGGGATCACAGCTTCTGAGTGGTTCTGCTGTATCTTAAAGCCATGTCTTCTAATCTAAGTACTAGCTCTTTATCCACAGTCCTCTAATTTCTATGTAATGAAACTAAATTCATAGTGGATTGCTTAATGTCAAGAGATAAATCAGTCCCAATTCCAGAATTCAAATATATGTTACTAGAGTCACAGAAACACGCCACCTTTGTCTGCAGTTCACTTACGAATTTCCCCAGATTCATGACTCCATTGACCGTGATTGCACTAAACATGAAAAAACTAGGTTTTTGCTATATATGCAACACCACTATATGTGCAAAACCTAAGTTTTGCAAAGATTCACCATGATTGCCTCTGAAGTCTTTGAAGGAAAGCAAATGTGGTATTTTGCTTACTTGCTTTTGTGATGATTTCAGAAACGTAATAGGTTTATCTGTGGTTTCAGGTGGGGTATCATGGAGATGGAACTGAAGACAGAACAACTAGTAGGGGTCTATATTAGTCTCTCTCTTATTTAAGGCAAGTAACTTCAACTCTGAGCCACAGGAAACTCTTCCCTGAATGGGGTCTGCTTATCTATCTACCAGGAGAACCTAGACAACAAGTCCGAGTTGGTTTCAAGTCTCACCTCATCCTTTGATGTCTCCTCAGAAATTAGGTTTTCAATATATATTTTACCAAACAGCAGAGCTCCTTTTTTCAAAAAAGTTATTTAAATGAAACAGATAAAAGTGGGACTTCTCCTGTTGTAATTAAGCCATAGCACAGGCTCTGAGGTGGTTCCTGGGGAAGTCTTTGGAAATGTTTACAAACCTGAGAAGCACAAGGGTAAAACTGCCAGGACCTCAAATTCTAGGAGTATGTGGAAAGCAGTACGAGACTGAGAAGACTCAGGGGACCACGGGTTTCAGTTCCAACCGGTAGCTTCAGTTCCCCACCAGAGTAACTCTCCACAGTTCACATGTCTTTTGCTAAAGCTATGTTTTATATTTTAGAATAACCAGCAATTAGCAAAAGTGATTTCTAAGATGTATTTCAGCTATTTTATCCCACATTAGAAGTTATAATTCTGCTGAGGTCCATACTAGGGCCTTAAAAAAATCTCACTAGATTGTAAGCTTCATGAGGGCATCTGCATATGTGTGCCTAGCACTGGCCATGTGATAGGCAAGCCAGAAGCACAATAAAAAAATAGCCTCGGTCAGACACAGCAGATCACTCCTGAAATCCCAGCACTTTGGGAAGACGAGGTGGGTGGATCACCTGAGGTCAGGAGTTCGAGAACAGCCTGGCCAACACGGTGAATCTTCTCTCTGAAAAATACAAAAAAAAATTAGCTGGGTGTTTTGGCAGGCACCTGTAATCCCAGCTATTCAGGAAGCTGAGGCAGGAGATCACTTGAACCCAGGAGGTGGAGGTTGCAGTGAGCAAAGATCAGGCCATTGCACTCCAACCTGGGCAACAAGAGCAAAACTCTGTCGCAAACCTCCTCCCTCCACCACCAAAAATACAAAAACAACCTCAGTGGCTTTCATAATGCAAAACACAGATGGCATCAAAATCATTTCTATTTGATTCAGAAATGTATCTTAGCTTTATTTTATCAAAGAATGCTTAAAGAATGTTTTACAGTGTGTGTTGCATATCACTTAAACCTTTGATATATCCCATCATGCTTAAAATTTGCTGTTTATAAGCAGTCAGTTCACGTGTGTGTGTGTGTGTGTGTGTGTATGCACACAGACATATATACTAGCACAATGCCTTATGCATGACAACTACTGAATAAATATTTGATGGATTATAAGGACATGTGTGACACATTCATATATAGGTATGCTCATGTAGCCACCTGTCTGTCTGTGAGTGTTTGTATGCATATATGTGAAATTATTCAGCTCTGACTTCTACACGTGCCCATCTATAGTTAAGTGGGAAAAAGCCAGATTAACTGATCCATTTTACAATAAATCCTTTACTCAATTCCTATCTGACACCTTTTAGAAAGCCATGATAAACGATTAATGAGTGCTTAAAGTATAAACGCACGTTTTGTTTCTGGCTATTTATTTAGATAGCCCACTTTAGCTTCTAATCAAGTAATGCATCCAACATTGCAGGCTTACATTTTGAAAACATTTGAGGGAAAGTGTCCTGGTGCATAGGCCTCCTCTCACACAGGCATACATGCACATACTCGCAGACTGACAGGTCGGTGCCTGCCCTTCCTGTACATATATTGACAGTCCATTATGATTTCAGAATGAAGAGCAATTGGCATATTATCAAAATAATTTTTAATGTGCAAATAATCACCCACCCTAAATTAACGCTCAATCTCCACATGAAGAGATATTTGTTTTGATGCCTCCATGATAAGTAAGTGGCAAGACATATCCTCAAAAATGGACATCTTATTTCCAGTTTGAGCCCTGATTTTCTTAGCCTATCACATGTCACACCTCATCTCACGCTTCACGTCTAGAAATTCCAGAAGTGGATTTCCTGTAGTCCCCCTTCTACTTTCCCATTTTGAAAGTGATGCACACTTCAATGTATCATTAAGCTCTGCTACGCTTCTCCACGTCAGTACATCTTCTGATTCAGATCAGGTCTAGTATCTTGTACTCTAGCACAAATCCTCCTGAATGGTGCCTTTGCCATGTTCATTTTGGCCCTGAAAACTGAATGCTTACACCAAAAGGATCAGAAGATGCTCTATGAAGAAGATCAACATGACATGATGAAAACCAAGGAGACTTTTCCAAGTGCATGTAGTAAAATTGATTTGAAGGGCCTGGGTCTTCTCATTCCTAAATTGACAGCAACCTTCTTTTTGAAATTTAAAAATACCAGCAAATATGCCAGCATTAAAATAAAAACAGTTTCCTAGTAAAGCAGAAGCAAAAGGTAGCTCTTCATTCATCTAGCAGGTTACTCCAAATACTATCCCACCACCAAAGAAAGCTTCTGTTATTAGCCGACAAGCAAACCTCCTAATTTCTAATGGTCTTTTTCTTGTCCTCTCTCTCTCTCTTTTACTCAAAATAATCTAATTACTGGAAGTGCTAAATTCTATGCTCATTGACAATTTTGAGGAAATGGGGCAAAACATTTGATTCCACCCTCAGCTTCTCTGTGTCTGTGACTAGCATGCCACCATCCAGATGGGTTCCCAAAGCTGTGTAATCAGAAGCTGGCTAACTCTACGTGTGCTGAATTCTTTTAGCAAACTCTCTGGGAAAGAAAATGAATTGAGTTACTTGACAAAACTTGAGTATATACCTTCTCATTCAACCCATTTGTTTAGTTGCTGTAATACCTTGTTCTAATTCACACAAGGGTCAGCAAACTAAGACCCATGTGCTAAATTCATCTCACTGAGTAAAGGTTTATTGGAACACAGCAATGCCTCTATTTTTGTGTATTTTCTGTGGTCATTTTCATGTTATAATGTCAAAGTTAAGTAGTTGTCACTCTATGGCCCCCACATACTAAAATTAGACCCTTTCAGAAAAAAAAAAATTCATTCCTTTCAGGAAAAAAAATTCATTCCTCATTTATAACCTTGCAATTCCTGCCTTTTCGTATTAGATGAGCCGTATACCAATGGGTCAAGGTTCCTGAGTTTTCTTAACCAGTTTAGTCTGTTTAAAAGATACATCTGAGCCAGGCGCGGTGGATCTTGCCTGTAATCCCAGCACTTTGGGAGGCCGAGGCAGGTGGATCATGAGGTCAAGAGATCGAGACCATCCTGGTCAACATGGTGAAACCCCATCTCTGCTAAAAATACAAAAAATTAACTTGGCATGGTGGCACGTGCCTATAATTCCAGCTACTCAGGAGGCTGAAGCAGGAGAATTGCCTGAACCCAGGAGGCGGAGGTTGCGATGAGCAGAGATTGCACAATTGCACTCCAGCCTGGGTAAAGAGCGAAACTCCGTCTCAAAAAAAAAAAAAAAAAGAAAAAAGAAAAGAAAAGATATATCTGTCAGGGTGCAGTCAGGAAATAAATAAAGACTCGTAGCAAGTAGTTCTTTAAAAGAGATTTAATACAGAAAGACGGTTATAGATATGATTTTAAAAAACCAAAAACCTCAAAATATGGAATCGACTGCCTCAGAATGACACTACTACCCCTATGACTGAGTGACAAAGGAGGGGGTGCTTTTACCTGTCACAGCCTATGGAGCAGGCATCTGTGAGGAGGACTCACTGAGTGGGAGCTTCAACCTTAGAAGGAAGATTGAACGGCAGGAGTTGGAATCACAAAGACCCAGCCACTAGTCCCGTTACCACCAAAGCAGAGACAGAAGGAGAGGACACCCTGGTTTCTTCTTTTCTGGTTTCACTCTTATCTCAGTGTCTCACATTAGTCAAGCCCAGTGAAAATTTAGGAGCCAGGAAGGCCTGAGAAACGCAGTTTTCAGGAGTCAGATTTCTGGAAAATAGAGCAGAGCAGGCAAAGACGTGGATTGAACTGAGAGAAAGAGGCACACGACAAGTGCAGCTGGTATATGACTTTGAGCAAGACACTTCAACAACCTAGGGTTTCAGCTCCCTCAGGTGCAAAACTGAGAGGCCGTTTATTTGTTGCAAAGTTATTACATGGACTTCCCTAAAACCACATATTCTAACACATGAGCTGTGTAAGCCCAGTAGACAGCAGATGCTGCGTTTGCCTGTGAACACTGTTCTTGGCATTACTTTTCCAAATCATCTCTCCTGCTTTCTTCCAAGCCCACTTCCTATCCTTCAATGCTTCCTTGCTCTGACGACAGCTGTGATCACTTGAACATCTACTGATAGGCTAAGCCTTCCCACACTAAGTATGTACCGTCTTATGCTTCGTTAGCATAAATAAGAATCTTACAGTTCTTGAGCATTAAACTTGAAGACAGGCCTACAGTGAGTTTTGTTCCTGTTTTTATTGGTTTTGGTACTTGGGGCCTCTGGATTAGGCCTTTGAATCTGATGTATCCTCTTTGCTATTGTAGTTTGTATGTTTATTTATGTGGATTGCCGGAACTTCATTTAGTGCAGCTTCCATTTCTAACATCTTTGTCTTTTTTCTATGACTGCACCAGAGACTAAAATTGAAGATTTAAATCACAAACAATTAATAGAGATCCTTCTTCCTGCTGAGAGAGATATTGATAAACTAGTATATTTCCGAACTTCCAAATCATTTCACACTCTAGGTGTCAAGGTTCACTACGTGCCAAAAAAGTTCTTTTTATTATTTGTTAGATGTTTGCAAATTTACTAGATCCCTTTGGTTAGCTCAAGACTGGTTAAGAAAACTCAAATGAACCAGTCACTGTGACTTAATGGAAAAGTGCAGTCCTCACAGTACGCACAAGTTTCCAGGGAGGCTAATAGCATAAATACATTTATTCTGTCTGTAATGGTGAGGAGGACATTCAAGAAAGACTGGGCAGACAAACTTTGTATCAGAAATGAACATTTTAAAAATGAGACTTACTCATCTTGAGAAAGAAAGAAAAAGTATTATTCCAGGTTGAAATAATAGCATAAGCAAAAGTACAAAGGTAGGATTGGGCATAATTTGTTGAAAACATGATGAGCAACATGACATAACTGGAAAGAAGCTCTCCTATAGTTTCATTCTTCTGTTTCCCCAGTGACTCAGGTTCTGCAGTTATCTTGCAATTTTAAGACCAATCCCACTTGGTTTCCTAAGCTCTTAGAAAGGGAAGAAATAAATAACCCTTAGAAGGGAATAAATAGGAGATGAGATTTATATTTGACACGTCCAATATGCAAGTCCTGGTCATACTAGATGGATTCATAGAAGGTGCCCCTGCTCTTTCCCCTTTGCCTTCAGCCCCACCACATCTAAATGGCTGTGTTGAACACTCCTAGTCTGATGTGTCTCTGCCTTTCTCTTCTTTAGATGCTTCTCTCATTTCTGGGAGTGTCCCAATTTCTAACCCAGATCTCCTTTAGAATCTTGGTCTTCATATTAGATGGGTTTTTGTCAAGATCTCCAAGCCTCAAAACAATGTATCCATTCTCTTATGTAATTAACATCCACTTTGGAAGTATAGAAAGAACTTTTGCTATGTGGAAACCTGCTACAGAAATGAATTTGGTTAAGATCTCGTTCTCACTCTCTTCTGCTCTCTCTCTCTCGTCCTCTGCCTTGCTCCCACTGCCCCTCACTTCCTCCTCATTCTTGCTCTGATTCTATCTTTTATTCCAAATTCAGCAAAGGTTCACTCATACCTAGAGGCTTAAAGCTTTTCCCCCCTGACTCCTTCAGGCCCATTTGAGGAAACACATTAGAACTTACAGAGAGACTCATTGAAAATATTTGGGAATTGGCTTGGATGAAATTCTTGTTCTTGTATCAAATTGATGTTTCATTATCCTTGTGGATGTTCTAAACATTTTAATAAAATTCAGAGGGATTAATATGACTAGTAAAGTCCATCAGTAAATAAAAATCTATGGTGTGCTATCTATCCATTTATCTACCTAAATTGTTTAGGTAGCAATAATAAAAATATAAGAAGACCACTACTGTGCTTATTTTCTCCATGAAATATATATATATATATGTTTTATATATAAACATATAAATTTCCATGAAATATAAATATAAACATGTATTTATATTTAATATATATATTTATATTTATATAAACATATTATTATTTATTAAATATAAACATATATATAGATTTATATTTTCATGGAAATATAAATATATGTATGTTTATATACATATATTTATATTTCATGGAAATATAAATATATGTATGTTTATATATATATATATATATATATATTTCAATTTTCTGGAGAAAATAAGCACAATAATTGTCTTATTTCTCCTGGAAATATAAATAAATATATATAGGAATACATATCCTGGAGAAAATGAGACTATAAGTTCTAATGTGTTTCCTCAAATGGGACTAAGGAGTCAGGAGGAAAAAGCCTTAAGCATCCAGGAGTATGAGTTAACCTTTGCTGAAAATAACCTACTATCTACTGAAGCTACTATATCCTAGTGCTATATACATTCACATATGTATATGTGTGCGTGTGTGTGTGTGTGTGTGTGTGTGTGTTTCTTTAGTGCTCAAGGCCTTTCAAATAATCTCAATAAATCTTTTTATTGTATCTCAGTGGTCAATCAAATAAAATGTTACCTCTTAAAAACTGTCCTGGGTTTTAATTACAGCCAGATCAGTGGTAGATTGGAACTAATGCCTTTCACAGTCAGGCAATATGTCACAGTTGGCAGGCACTCCAAGATGCAGGGTACCTGCTTCCTTTGTGTCATGTTGATCTGAGGCCTGTTCTTGAGCTTGAAGCTTTAATTTTGGCTGTTTGTCCATGGATGTGTAAAAAATAACACATGTAAGAATTCTCCCAGGGAATATAAATTGAAAATTCATGTAGAAAATAGAATTTGCTATCTCAGTTTTACCCTGGACTTTCCTAGATTCTCAAATTGTGCATGTAAATGTGGCCTGACCTATAGGTTCAGCTCCATCTGAATTCCTGGTCCTACTATAATGACTGTCAAGGCCTGGTCAGGACAAGAGGAACATATATATATATATATATATATATATATATATATATAATCTCAAAGTTATGATATCTCTTATCATGGCTGAAGCAAACATGAAAGGTAGTAAAAACAAAAAACAACCTACTATCTGTTGAAGCCACTATATCCTAGTGCTATATATATTCATAGTTAATTCTCATATAATACAAAGGACAATTATCTTCATGTAAAGAAAATGCACGTAAAGAAATCTTTGTTCATGTGGGTTGCTATAAGAATACACTTAAGAGGAGTAATTTATAAGGACACTAATTCCACTCAGGGGGGCTCTGCCCTCACGATCTCATCACCATTCGAAGCCCCACCACCTAATACCATCACTTTAGTGATTAGGTTTCAACATAGGAATTCTGATGGGACACAAACATTCAGAGAATAGCACCATGATGAATGAATTAAAGCTTAGTGGGATTAGGTAGATATGAGTTCACATCACCAGTAAGAAAGGAATAAGGATTGAAATCTGAGTCTGATTCCCCGGGTGCATTTCTCCCCAACAAAATATTCTGCCCCATGACTCAGAACTCTTGGTCCTCTTTAACTTGACCAAGTTCAAAGCAAGTGCTGCTTCTCTGAAAAACAGCAGAGTAGAGCTTTGCCAAAAACACCATATATGCATCTTGTAGATCCTTGTGAGTAAGATACTGTTTTCCCATTTTACAGATAAAAAAAAAATGCTGAGACTCGGAGAACTTAAGAACATCCTAGTGAATTACATTAAGTGTAGGTTCCTAAACTTCACTGACTATTTGATTCTAGTATTAATCTGTTTCCGTTCCACCTCACTGAACTTCATCAGGGATGTGCTATTATTAAAGATTTTTGAAGAATTTGTTACTTGATCTATTTTTGTTTTTGCCAGAAAGTAGCAAATCAACTAAATTCAAGGACATTTTTGCCATCTCCAAAACACAGTCTAGAAAATCTAGGCCATATTCAGATTGCTTTCCTCAGAGGACAGAAGTCTTACAACCCATTACTAACACAATCACAGTGGGAGACATTTATAGCTTTGAGTGTAAGGAAGGGTAATTAAAATGTTGTTGGTGTGCATTTTTTTTCATTTCCCAGAGTTTGCTATATACATACTGTGCCGTGGGCATCTTCTGTTGCCCTGCAGGATATATGAGCATCCTAATTTGTTTGCACTGTGATTTTGCTTGGAATTTTGATGAAATGCAATAGACTCTTTGGGTTCTGTGCTCTGTTTGGGGGCTGTGGTCACAGCTCCCCCAGACATTCACAGCCAACCCACAGCACTTACAGAGTGACAACTCATTTTTATTCCGCTCTTCTCTGATTCTTCACAAAACTCTAAAACAGCTGAGGCCTTTAGTTCTTCAGGCCCCGAGTTTTGTTCTATTTTCCAGATGTAGTTGTTTGTTGTGGACTGAATTGCGTCTCCCTTCATATGTTGAAGTGTAAATTCCCAATGTGACTGTATTGCAAGTTAGGGATTTTATGGCCATCATTAAAATTAAATGAAGTCATGGAGTAGTATGACTGGTGTCTTTATATGAAGAGAAAGAGACACTAGCGCTTACTCTCTCTCCACACTCACACAGAAGAAGGGCTGAAAGAAGATGCAGTAAGAATGTGGCTGCCTACAAACTAGAAGAAAGACTCTCATCGGGGCCGGGCGCGGTGGCTCAAGCCTGTAATCCCAGCACTTTGGGAGGCCGAGGCGGGTGGATCACGAGGTCATGAGATCGAGACCATCTGGTCAGAATAGTGAAACACCGTCTCTACTAAAGGTACAAAAAATTAGCTGGGCATGGTGGTGCGTGCCTGTAATCCCAGCTACTTGGGAGGCTGAGGCAGGAGAATTGCCTGAACCCAGGAGGCGGAGGTTGCGGTGAGCCGAGATCGTGCAATTGCACTCCAGCCTGGGCAACAATAGCAAAACACCTTCACAAAAAAAAAAAAAAAAAAAAGACTCTCATCGGAATCTGAATTTGTCAGGACCTTGATCTTGGATGTCAAGCCTCCTGAACCATGAGAAAATGCATTT
>CAUYOR010021820.1:0-32835 GCA_963573925.1 Callimico goeldii
GCCTCCTGAGTAGCTGGGATTACAGGCACGCACCACCATGCCCAGCTAATTTTTTGTATTTTTAGTAGAGACGGGGTTTCACCATGTTGACCAGGATAGTCTCGATCTCTTGACCTCGTGATCCATCCACCTCAGCCTCCCAAAATGCTGGGATTGCAAGCTTGAGCCACTGCGCCCGGCCTCAAATAAGTATTCTTATAGGAGATATTGGCTGAGATTAGTCATATGGAAAATTTACAAATTATTTTTTTCAAAGAAGCAATGGAAAGATGTTTTGACAGAGAAGGAGCAGCACAGGCAAAAGCCCAGAGTCATGAAAAACAAGGCATGGAGAACTGTATAATGGTAACAAGAACTGGTGAAGAAGACAGAAAAAGTGAACATAGTATACATATGGAAGAGTTGTGCAGATTAGAAAAATGGGTCCTTATTCCATAGATTTTTAGAGGGCAATATTGAAAAGACTTGATGCTTGACTTGATGACTAGAACTTTTATGAAAAGAAAGGAAGTGTTTGATATAAATTTCAGTCTTCTGTTTTAGGCTACTGGATGGATGTTGATGGCATTCATATGGACCACAATTGGGCAAATGAGCAGATTTTAGGTGGAAAATACTGAATTCAATTCGGGACATATTGAGTTTAAGATTTTAAAATATAGTTGTTCAGTGGGCCTGGAGCTTAAGAAACTCATCCAGGGGAAAATGGCATAGATCATTAACACTTCAAGTTACTACTTGGTACTATAAAAATGTAAGTTTGTATAAATTTCAGTCTATTACTTAATTTATCAACAATCCTAACAGTAGTGGCCCATTTAATTACTTTTACTGTGGTGTGTCTAAGCTGTGACTTCACCAATTTAGATTATATCAGCTAACATTTGATATTCATATTTATACTTATTTGTGTATAAGCCATTAGAATATGAAGGAAAAGTGACTAGTTGATGTAGAGAATGTAAACTTATTTATTTTTATTTATTTAATTTGTAAGAGATGCATTTTAATAAGCACAGCAGAGCAGAAATAGTGTCTCAAAGCTGAAATTTATTAGAATAATTTGTAGAACAGACTGTAAAGTTGAAGAATCTCATACCCTATTTTACTTGTATTTTCGGTATCATTTTCTTTAATGAGAATGAAACTGAAAGTCAAAATTTATAGAGCTGTTTTACTAATGAGATGATCTTTTCATGATTGGGATCTTATCAATAAGGATTTATATATTTTCTTCACATTTATTTCTACTACTCTCCAAATAATTCTGTTAATGTTGTGATGGCTAGAAATAGTTTTCTGTTGCAGATACCATTGCCAATAATACATGTGGCCAAATGTTAAGATTTAGTTTACTAGAAATTGGAAAAGGGACATTTGACACAAGCATACCCCAGTGACAAGTGAACTTTGGAACTTGACAGAAAGCAAGGAATATAATTAAAGTTTTCACCTCAATTCTTTTATTATAATACGTGCACTAGAAAAAAAAAAGCTTTAAATTGTATGTCCCTTGTTTCCTCTAAATCAAACCTTGAATAATGCTTCAAAATATTTCAATTCTTTGGGTGTAATCCTACTTTTAAAAATAAAATATATTTTATGGAGGCAGACAGAAAAGAGAAATATTTTCTAAGAAATTTAAACTTATGAAAGAATGGATTTGTGATAACTATACATCTTATGTTCCTGAAACAACTTCCACCTGTATTTGTCAACATTAAAAGCAACAGAATAAAAACCTGAAAAAAGAATATTTTGAGAAAGCAAAGTAAAGTCTGCTGGACTCTAACAGATCTTTTTTGGCTAATAGAAACTTATGGGAGGCACTTTGAAATGAAAGAAATCCCATTCCATGGGTTTGAATGATCTCTGCTGCTTTCTCATGTTCAGTAAATGAACATACTCACTGGTGTGGAACCTAATGAGCTTGTAAGTAGGCCCATATCCTTTATTTGGGAAGGAATATATGACACTGCCCCAGATGCCCTGGGCCAAAAATAAATTCAAAGTGAAATTAGTGATAAAACCATGTATATCAGACTTTCTCTCCTTTTTTACTTCCTTTTCCTTTATTCATTGTGTTAAGTAGAAATGCCTAGCAGGCACTGTGGCAGTTAGCTACATAAATTAAAAGAACACAGATCCCCTCTTGGAGTTCAGTCTAGTATTGGAGAGCTCAGTTAAACACACAAACACACAGTGTAATGAGCACTCTAACTGATGTCTAAACAAAAATTCACAGGAACAAAAAGAACAGAGTGATTAGCTTCATAGAAAGTGGAGGAAGAGTGGCACAGGAAGGATAATCTCCAGAGCATTGTAATGTGTGTGTGTGTGTGTGTGTGTGTGTGTGTGTGTGTGTGTGTGTGTGCATCCTCTCTTCCCACACCTTGCTTACCATTATACAAGATTTTTTAAATATTAACATCTCTGGTTCTCTTACAGGCTGGCAACTGGAGAGCATGCTTCTATCTGCACTCCCTTAGCTTTACATCTATGAAAGAATGATTCATAAAGTGTTTGCCAGAATTTGTCAGGAGGAAAACTACTCAATTATCTGTTCTATGAGAAAAGAATATTTTATTACTGTAACCCTGAGATTATGAATGATCTGTCTCATCTTAAGTGTGACATTTAGCCCTCAGGTCCTACTTTCTGTCAGGGTTATATATTCTTTCTTTATTCACATAAAAGTCAATGGAAATTTTATTCAGTGTAGAAATTTGCAACTGAGCTGTTATTTCAAATCAAGAAATTCCATTTAAGTTAACGCAGCAATGTAGGTTATCAAAGGAAGAGAGCAATGATTCTTGTTCAAGTGCTATTTTTGGTATTTACCTGGCCAGCCAAATCTAGAGTCCAGACATTGTTTGGATTTACCTGGATTCAAGTCTTTCCTCAACCACTTCTGAAAGATTTCTTTTAAATCAACGATTAGTTTAAAGGAATCAAAAGCTTGCTAAAAAATGTTTTAATCATATATAGCTCTACAATGGAATCTTCAATTCCAACAACCACTGAAAAGTCGACTTTTTTTTTTAAGTTGATGCCAAAATATATTTTGTGGCAAAACACGATCTGAACTGACTTAGGACCATTTCTTGTCTTTATTTTTTCACCGGACATAAATATCTATACATATTGTGACAGAAGTATTAATCAATTTGGTTATGGAGTACTGCTTCAGATGGGGATGGGATTGTTAATACGTGAAATAGATATATTATAACATTTTAAAAATCTGAATTATTCTGAATCATGAAACACCTCTATATCTAAGAAATTAAAAACATATAATGACATTTGTATAGCTAATATGATAGAAGCATTAAAAACACTTTTGTTTCTGGAACACTGGTACTAATCTTTCACAAATCATCTTAAATGTAACTTTTTCTGGGAAGCCTTCTCAGACTCTCATAGCTAGTACTTCATTTTTCTGTGCTTCCTTAATACTTGATTTATATGTCAAATACACTTATAATATTATATAAATATTGCTTCTTTCATGATGTCTCTACAACTAGGCCACAAACTCTTCAAGGGCACTCTTTTTCTCCAGTCACTGTCTAGTGTCTGGTAGAGTGCTTACAATATACCAGATGCTTAGTAAATTTTAAGTATCTCTGAGCTAGATGCAACAATAAAGTTAAAAACTTAGTATTTTCCCAGAGAGTCCTTCGATACTTACCAATCATTTTATTCATTTATTTTTCATTGTAGAGCATGTATTATTATATAGAAAGCTGATATCAGCTATCAGAAAAATAAAATGAAGCCTAAGTTTATTCCTTGCTATTAAGGATCTGACGGTGTCTTTGACTAGCTGTAAATTCACATCCAAACTTAGTAATAGCTTAAGGGCTAAAAGAGTGCACAGACATAAAGCGCTAAAAGAGTTTTTAAAAGATATAGAAATACAGCATAGAGCTTCCATAGCCTACATGGGTTAAAAATTATATAAAGACCTTAGAGGAAGATAGAATATACTGAAAATCAGCAAGGCTAAGACACCTAACTGGATGTGGGACCAAGCTTCAAATAAAAGAAAAAAAAAAGAGTGGCAAGATCAAACATATAAACCAAAGAATTGTGGTAAACTCAGAATTCCCCTTGGTGTACACTCAGGAAATTCAATATGGTAGGTTACTCATAGTCAGTTTGTAGTCTATTGACTAATATGTATCAAAATAATCAGTGCGGGTTATTTAAAATGCAGGTTTCTGGGTTTCATTCCAGCCTTTTTGAATTAGAATCCCTGAGCAATTAGAATTTTCTTGTAGTTTTCTGGTTTCATTAGTTTCTTTGTGTACTAAGTATCTATGATTGTGTAACAAGTTACTACAAATTTAGGAACTTCAAGCAATATGTATTTAGTATTTTACATTTGCTGTAAGTCAGAAGTCTGGGCATGGCATGGTTGGAAGATGTTAGGTGCAGCTGCTATCTCATCTGAGGCTCAGGGACCTCTTCTAAACTCATTCAAGTTGTGGTCAGAATTTAGTTTCTTATGGTCCTAAGACTGAAGTCTCCTGTTTTCTTTCTAGTTGTTGACCAAGGGCTACTTTCAGTTTACAGGGGCTTCTCTCAGTCCTTGCTATGAGGACCCCTGCATCTTCAAGCCAGCAACAGCACATTGGATCTTTCTCACGTTTTGAATTTCTGTATTGCTTTTCTCTAACCAGCAAGGTAAAACTTTTTGCTTTTAAACATTTCATTTCATTAGATCAGGCCCATCAGATAGTCTTTACATTTTAAAGTCAACTGATTTGTGACTTTGATTATCAAAATCTCTTCAAAGTCTCTTCATAATAAATAGTAACTATATTAATGTGTGCTTTGAATAACAAAAGACTAGGGAATCTTGTGGAGGGCATCTTAGAACACTGCCTAAGACAGATCATTTTAAAGTAATTCATACATAAAAGAAATCATTTAAAAATTATAAAAGGGAATAGCAAATCTGTTTCCCATTCTTGATTCTGAGTCTCCCAGCTCTCTCTCCGCCATAAGCAACAATTGCTATTAGCTTCTTCTGAATCATTTCAGATTGTATCTTTGAAAAATTATGCTTTTTTCTTCTTTTTCTATCCACACAGAAGTATACTATACACACTATTCCATACTTTATTTTTTATCACTTGACTGGGTTCCTTGAATCTCTTTAAATATCAGTATATCTAGGCCTATTACTTTGTTCTTTATATTGGTTGTCTTTGCACTTTGTGTGAAATGTTCTTTCTCCCCAGTTCCTTCCTCCTAACTCCCCATGGCTTGAGTTCTCACTTTATTTACTTTACTGCATAATTTTCCCTTTTCTGAGATCATTTATCTGTTCATCCAATATTAAGTAGCCACAAGCTCATCATAGCATCTGTTTAATTTTCCTCAACTTTTGCCTATCTGAAATAATCCTGTTTATTTATCTGTTTACTTGTCTGTTTTCTCACCAAACAGAAGGTAACCTTCATGAAAACAGACAACCCATCTATCTTGCTCACTGCCTTGTCTTTAGTTTCTGAAATAGTGCTCACTGCATAACAGATGTGCTTTAAATATTTGTTAAGTATGTAATTCCATTATATGGATGCCATATATTATTTAACTGATATTATATTTGTTTTCTGTCATAGACAATACTGCAGTGAAAATCAGTGATCATATATTTTGTGCCTATTTGTGAATATATCTTACAGCTAGGGCTCACAGTTTGAACCCTTCAATGTCTGCCTGGGCACAGGCAACAGACAGATTTTGGTGCTTTCTCAACCTTCCTGTATAAAAGTAAACAATTCTATTACCATTGGTCCTGGAAAGCCTAATTTTGTTAGAAGCTGTAATGTAGGAAGGTCTATGATGGTCTATCAAGTGCTGGACCACTCTGAATGCCTCTAGACAACATCCCCATAAGAGGTTATCTTATTGATTTCTAGGAGCTATTTATATATTTCAGAAATCAACTTTCTGAATATCATATGTGTTGTCAATATTTTTCCCATTTCAACTTTCATGTTTTCACTTGGATTATGATATGGTTTATGGGTATTACTTTATTTTCATTTTTATGTAGTCAACGACATGTATTGCTTAATGTCTTCTGGGTTTCTATTTGGTATTTGGTTGAAGAAATTATTTTCCACCTCTAGAATTTCTAAGAAAACCAGTCCTATGCAGTCTTCTAGCACTACAACTATTTATTTTAAGATATATCTTTGATCTATTTAAAGAATTATTTATTAAATAACACATCTGTCTTTATTCTTATCTGAAATGTCAACTTTTCAGATTTAATTTCTGTATGTATTTGGATGTATAGCTGGTCTCTGTTTTACATTCTATTGATCTATTAATGTGTCTATTCTAATATATTCTAATATCTTAGATTTATTAGATGCTTTAATACTTAGCACTTTCTATTACTCTCCATCTCTATTATTTTCTTTTCTAGACTGTTTCTACCAATTATATATTTATCTTCTCCACATGAATTAACATGTTGAATTTACACAGAGAATTATATTCTTAACCTTATTGAATCTTCCTCCAAAAACTATGTACAGTATTTCTTTTCTATTTATTAAGTCTTCTTTTACTTTCTCTTGTGTTTTTAATATATTTGGTAAAAAATAAAATTTATTTCTGAAATTTTCCACAATGACTATCAGATATTTCCTGAAGAATGACTATCAGATATTTCCTGAAGCATTGATTTTATACATTTATTTTTATTTTTTCCCTTATTTATTTATTTTTATTATACTTTAAGTTCTGGGGTACATGTGCAGAATGTGCCAGTTTGTTACATAGGTATACATGTACCATGGTGGTTTTCTGCATCCATCTCCCCATTTCGTACATTAGGTATTTCTCCTAATGCTATCCCTCCCCTAACCCCCACTCCCCGCTATCCCTCCCCTAGGCCCCCCACCCCCTGACAGGCCCCAGTATGTGATGCTCCCCTCTGTGTGCCCATGTGTTCTTATTGTTCAACACACATTTATGAGTGAGAACATGGGGCGTTTGGTTTTCTGTTTTTGGGTCAGTTTGCCGAGAATGATGGTTTTCAGCTTTATCCATGTCCCTGCAAAGGACATGTACTCATCCTTTTTTATGACTCCATAGTATTTCATGGTGTATATGTGGCACATTTTCTTTATTCAGTCTATCATTAATGGGGATTTAGGATGGTTCGAAGTCTTTGCTACTGTGAACAGTGCCGCAATAAACATACGTGTGTAAGTGTCTTTATAGTAGAATGATTTATAATCCTTTGGGTATATTGCTGGGTCAAATGGTATTTCTAGTTCTAGATTCTTGAGGAATCACCACACTGTCCTCCACAAGGTTTGAACTAATTTACACTCCCAACAGTGTAAAAGCATTCCTGTTTCTCCACATCGTCTCCAGCATCTGTTGTCTCCTGATTTTTTAATGATTGCCATTCTGTCTTGAGATAGTACCTCAATGTGGTTTTGATTTGCATTTTTCTAATGACAAGTGATGATGAGCTTTATTTCATATGTTTGTTGGCTGCATAAATGTCTTCTTTTGAGAAATGTCTCTTCATATCCTTTGCCCAATTTTGATGGGGTTGTTTTTTCTTGTATATTTGTTTAAGTTCTTTATAGATTCTGAATGTTAGCCCTTTGTCAGATGAGTAGATTGCAAAAACTTTTTCCCATTCTGTTCGTTGCTGGTTCATTCTGCTTTTGGTCCTTTATTCATGAAGTCCTTGCCCATGCCTATGTCCTGAATGGTATTGCCTAAGTTTTCCTCTAGGGTTTTTATGGTGTTATGTCTTATGTTGAAATCCTTAATCCATCTGGAATTAATTTTTCTATAAGGTGTAAAGAAGGGATCCAGTTTCAGCTTTCTGCATATGACTAGCCAGTTTTCCCAACACCATTTATTAAATTGGGAATCCTTTCCTCATTGCTTGTTTTTGTCAGGTTTGTCAAAGATCAGATGGTTGTAGATGTGTGGTATTATTTCTGAGGCCTCTGTTCTGTTCCCTTGGTCTATATCTCTGTTTTGGTACCAGTATCATGCTGTTTTGTTTCTTGTAGCCTTGTAGTATAGTTTGAAGTCAGGTAGCCTGATGCCTCCAGCATTGTTTTTGTTTATTTTATTTATTTATTTATTTATTTATTTTTGCTTAGGAATGTCTTGGTTATGCAGGCTCTTTTTTGGTTTCATATGAAGTTTAAGGTGGTTCTTTCCAATTCTGTGAAGAAAGTCAGTGGTAGCTTGATGGGGATAGCGCTGAATTTATAAATTACTTTGGGCAGTATGGGCATTTTCACAATATCGATTCTTCTGAACCATGAGCATGGAATGTTTTTCCATCTGTTTGTGTCCTCTCTTATTTTCTTGAGCAGTGGTTTGTAGTTCTCCTTGAAGAATTCCTTCACATCCCTTGTTAGTTGTATTACTAGGTATTTTATTTTCTTTGTAGCAATTGTGAATGAGAGTTCTCTCATTATTTGACTCTGTTTGTCTGTTACTGGTGTATAGGAATGCTTGTGATTTTGCACATTGATTTTGTATCCTGAGACTTTGCTAAAGTTGCTTATCAACTTAAGGAGATTTTGGGCTGAGATGATGGTGTCTTCTAACTATACAATCATGTTATCTGCAAATAGAGACAATTTGACTGTCTCTTTTCCTAATTGAATACCTTTCATTTATTTTTCTTGCCTGATTTCCCTGGCCTGAACTGCCAACACTATGTTGAATAGGAGTGGTGAGAGAGGGTATCCTTGTCTTGTTCCAGTTTTCAAAGGGAATGCTTCCAGTTTTTGCCCATTCAGTATGATACTGCCTGTGGGTTTGCCCTAAATTGCTCTTAATATTTTCAGATACATGCCACTGATACCTGGTTTATGGGAAGTTTTTAGCATAAAAGCCTGTTGAATTTTGTTGAAGGTCTTCTCCACATCTATTGAGATAATCATGGGATTTTTATCTTTGGTTCTGTTTATGTGATGGATTCTGTTTATAGATTGGTATATGTTGAACCAGCCTTGCATCCCAGGGATGAAGACAATTTGATTGTGATGGATAAGTTTTTTGATGTGCTGCTTGGATTCAGTTTGCCAGTATTTTATCGAATATTTTTATATCAATGTTCATCATGGATATCGACCTGAAATTTTCTTTTTTAGTTGTGCCTCTGCCAGTTTTTGATATTAGGATGATGTTGGTCTCTTAAATTGAGTTAGAGAGGATTCCCTCTTTTTGCATTATCTGGAATAGTTTCAGGAAGAATGGTACCAGCTCCTCTTTTTACCTCTGGTAGAATTTGGCTGTAAACCTGTCTGGTCCTGGACTGTTTTTGGTTGGTAGGTTATTAATTGCTGCATCAATTTCAGACCTTGTTATTGGTCTATTCAGGGATTCAACTTCTTCCTGGTTTAGTCTTGGGAGGGTGTAAGTGTCTAGGAATTTATCCACTTCTTCTAGATTTACTAATTTATTTGTATAGATGTGTTTGTAATATTCTCTGATGGTAGTTTGTTTTTCTTTGTGGTTGGTGGTGATATCCCCTTTATTGTTTTTATTAATATTTCATTAATTTATTAGTATTTATTAATTATAAGCAAAAATAAAATTTATTTCTGAAATTTGCCCCAAAACTGGAAAATGACTATCAAATACTTCCTGAAGCATTGATTTTATACATATCTTTTTCTATGCTTTTGCTTTTACAAAATTGTTATATTATAGTAGCCTGTGCTTTGAGCTCTTGAGCTTACAGGCTATCTAAGAAAGCATGTGACAGCTGAATCAAACTTGTCTTAATTCACTAAATATCTAAATATCTGTGAATATAGCCAGTCAGATTATTCATTAATCTTTTCCTTAATTACAAAGTCTCACAATATTCTATGGAATTGTCCCATTTTAGAGTAAAAGGTCCTATTTATCATACTAGTGTCTTTATATATTTGGCAATAGACCTTAATATACTCAGCAAAATCTGCCTCAAACAGAACAATGCAGAGTGGAGGATAGCTGACTGTACGTGGTCTTATACCTTTCCAACTATGCCTGCATGATTAGCTTATGGATTCATGGTTTCAGTTCTTTAACAGGTAGATTTAAAATCTACTGTAAATTCAAACCAGTCATCCTAATGAGTATGTTTTCAGCTTGCTCAGAGAACTAAGAGATACTTGGTTCAGCCTCAGAGTTTAGCTGACAACCTTGGTAAATTTCTTTAGGACCCAGGGTTGGGTCTGGGTCAGCAGATCTTCTTCTTCTTCATGCCTAAAGAGCCAGTGTGGTATTTCCACAGTGACAGAGTCAGTAGTATTTTAGATTTTGCTTCAGTGTTTTAATTCTGTGTATTTTGTGAATGTAGTTTACTTCTAGGAACTTTTAAATTGCCATTTTAAAAAGTATTTCCCTTTTATGTTAGAATCATTATTTCAAACTGTCTTTGATGTGCACCATAGATCAAGAGCCAAGTCTTGGGGCTAGGAGGTAGTATAGACCCTGGGGGCCGAAGAAGCACTGAAGACCCAAACAAGTAAGTGTGGTTCAGGGCCCGACCTGAATCCTTGAAGGAACATTGGCATTGAAAAATAAGAAAATGCAGATCTCAGTTTATATGTGGTTGTAGAAATTTATACAAACCTGTATTTATATCGTCTGTCACATTGTGACTATTTATTAACCTATCCTTCTCTTCTACTAATTGTGAACTTCTTCAAAACAGGGGGAAATCTAGCTTATCTTGGAGTCTCTAATGCAAAACTCCAGACATAGAGTGGCTATTGAATAAATTATTGTCACTATATATTTCTGCTGTGCTATCAGGTGGCTAGTACCCAATATTTCCTCCACGTGCTCTTCAATATCAAATGATTCTGGCTAGGTAATCCAGCTTCTTTCAAACTGTCTAAAACAGAACTGCAAAGGAAACTGATGAATCTTCATTTAGAAATATTGAGTTTGAGCCATTTGCAGGAAACCTAAGTATAAATGCATTGGAGAGGAGAGGATCAGAACTCTGAAATATCTTTCAACATAGTATTGTTGACCGCCCCACAACAGGTTTCTGAGTACTGCCAAGATTAAAAGGAATTTCTGTCCTGTGTAGTGTTGTAGAAAGTGGCCATAGTGACTTCCTGCCTTGGTGTTTTAAAATTCACTGTTTCAATCAGACGTGTATAGAAATGCCATCAGATAGTCACTGTATCTGAATATTTGAAATACTATTATCATATTTATAAATTTTTTAAAAACATATCATGGGTACTAGCTAAGTAAAAAGTTACTTTTCATTTTACCTGAAGGTCTGCCTTAAGTTAATTAAAAATTATAATACATTCCATTAGGTATTGTTAGTTTTCATCAAACTTACAATTTGATATTTATGAAAAAAGATCTTGGTTTCTTTGGCAATAAGCAAACAGTGTCTTTCCTAATTTAAATTTAATTAAGACTGTGTCCCTGATATGTTCTTTAATGTGAAAGACTACTTTTTGTGCCCATTCTGTAACATGCATTCAGTGAATCTATAGAGACGAGGCTCATATAAGTGTTCAGTTCTTAACTGAAGGCAATCTGACATTTTTTTTTAATACAGTGATTATAAAGTGGTAAGCCATAATGATGTTTAAAATGTGAACTATAAGTAAAAAATAATGCTAAAAAGGAGTTTGCTGATCTTTGATTTAAATCCAGTCAGAAGTACAAATCATCAACTGGAAGTTTTAGTAAAAGGGATTCTAATACTGATATAGAACTATAGAGAGGTAATTCTACTCATGTGGACCATCATTCTTGGCAATTAAAAAACAGTTTTAAATAATCTCCAGTGCAGCCTGCTTTACTGAAGATCATCCCTGACTTCAGTAATTATGTAGCCTAAATTTGTATAGTGGGTCAGCAAAACATCATGGTTAAAGGGAGCTTGAGATGAATCTAGGTTGGAATCCAAGCATTATTGTTTACTAGCTATGTAGCCTTCTGTGAGTCATTTAATCATCATGATTTTGTGTTTTTTCTTTGTAAAAGGAGGATAATTATAGGATTTGTGGTTATGAACAGAAGTAAGATAATGCAAGTAAAGTGTTTGACATGGGGCCAGGCACATAGTAAACACTCAGTAAATTGCATCTGCTATAGAGTAATCTTCATAAACATCTTCAAATGAGTTTTTATTATTTTGATATTCTTTAGTTTGCTCACACTAAGGCCTTAAAAACTTTTCAAAGTACCCCTTATCAAAATGAATCCCATTGATATTATAAAGCACCAATAACATGTAAATAAGTCTGGCTGTTGAAGATAATACACATTATAAACGGTGTCTTTAAAAAAAACCTAGGAATTATTTACATCAAACCAATATGTAATTTGAACTTGCTGGAACAATTCTAGCTTTAATGAGTACTTGAGCACCTTCTAAAAAAGCACAGTTTTCACTTTTTATTAAAAATTAAAATGATGCATTGATCTTTTAATTGAAAGTGAGATTGAAACATACATGGTAACAGAATAAAACTGTTAATTAAATAATAGCTGTTGTATCGGACCGAGCACAGAAAGTCAACACCAGGGCAAAAGTATGCCAAATTGCAGGGTTTATTGCTGGTGACCACAGAGGACTCATGTCTCTCCAACCCGTGGCCTCGTAAAAGAGGGTGACAAGACCTTTTATACCCATAAAAATCACCTTGGGGGTGAGGGGAGAGGATGGGGTGAGGGACTTCAGACATTCCGAGGGCCAGTGGATTCAAATCGCCTTCTGGGTGGAGATGAGGGTGAGGGGGTTCCGGACATTTCGAAGGCCAGGGGACTATTTGACATTCTGATTGTCATTTAAGGGGTTCACAGATGCTAAGATTAGCATTCATTTACACATCATCTGGGTAGGGGTGTGATCCATAGATTTTTATTTATTTGGCACCAGGATGGAATTATCTGGGGGTGCTTACTCTGGTAAACAAAGGCCAGCAATTCTGGCAGTTACAGATAAGATATAGTATGCAGCTTTACCTCTCTTTGCATTTTGCAAAGTAAACTTAGCAGCTTACAGAGGCCATGGCTAGCAGTCATTGTGAGGAGAATGGAAACAGTTTTGTCCTTTATAAAATGGCATTGTACAGGTTCTAACTCTAGGCTAGCTATATCACAATAGCTACTTTAATATTCAATGTTGTACAACTTTGAAGGTGGGAGAAAGAAGTACAAAGGACAAAATCTCATAGAAAAAACATAAGTGTCCTAGGCCAGGCTCTGCCATTTCACTTAAAATTGTTTGCTAAAAGTTTTAAGAGAAAAGAGAATTACTTGCAGCATATTGGTAAAGCTAGTCAGTTGTTCCTGGTACATGCAATTAGTGATTATCACAAATGTAAATCAAATGAGGAAGGTTATATGCATATGTATTTTTCTAACATCAAAGAACAGTATGACCTCATTACAGAGAAAAGTTATATTGTTTTTACCTTAGAATGATCTGCAATTGAATATTCTCAGTTTATATTTAAATGTGTAATTTTGTATTTGGAAAATTCATCTAAGGAAGAACAAAAGGGGATCACACACAAAAAAGATTATTCCTACTCTATTATCATGAAATCTAGAGTTTGAACCTTCTAGATTCAGCTACACACACAGCTAGTAAATAAAAAAACTCATTACTGATTGACATGCTAATCTCAGGAGTAAGATATTCAGTTTATTACTATCTTTTGTAGAGGATATTCATGTGGAGAATACCCAAAATATTTTGATATGTGTCATTCTGCTTAATTCTGGAAAATATTTTTAACCTATCATCTCTGCCACATAGTAGTCTGTTTAAAGCACATGAAATCGACATGGACCTTGTCACAATCAAATGTACTTATCATTTTTCATTATCCCTCTTTCCTTTCTGTGACCAAAATTCTTATTCTACCCTTTTCCCCTTCCTATTTTTCATGGAAGCATAGAATCTTAAAACTGTAAAATCATTAAAATTCATTAGAATCTTACAAATTTAACAAATAGGAAAAAATAAGGTAATGCTGCTTAACTCAAGATCATAAAGTGAGTGGAAGGCAGAACCAGGCTTAAACCAGCATATCCTAACGTAAGTGTTCTTTTGTCCTGCTGTTTAAAACTATCTATAGTTTGAGTCTTCCTGTATCACTTGATGATAATATGAAGGCTTTAAATGTTGTTGTTAGCTTTTTTATTTATTCATCTGGGCACTCAATAAATACATAAATTTCCTACTATGTGCTAATGAGAGGGAGAGAGATTACATAATGAGCCAAAACCCATATTAAGCCTGTTTCCCTGCTGCCAGGTTGTATACAATCTAGTGAGGAAAGTGAACATTAAGCAAGTTATACATACACTTAATGTCAAATTAACCTTGCAGAAGATCCTAAGAAGATCACTGTGCTATAAAACTCTGTGAGAGAAGAGAATTCACCTATGGGGTATGTAGGCAAGGAGTAAGGTATGGATTTCCTGGGGATGAACTGAGATTTAGCTGAGAGCAAATAGCTGAGTATTAGTAAAATAGGTGAAAAGCAGGGGGAGGTGAATAACACTCCAGGAAGCAAGCAGCATGTGTGATGGACCAGCAACAGAAAGGAGAAGAGGTGACTGAGAGGCAGCTACTGTGGCCACAGAAGCTGGGGGAGACAGACGGAAGTATTGTACACTCCTAACTGCAGGATTAGAAAGAACTAATCATTTAAGGATAGTGGACAGATGTTAGCTTCTTGAAAACGTGAGGCAAATGCCAGTCTTCACTGATCCGTGATAGACAGTTCTTTTTAATATAAGTACCAACCTAAATTTAAAAGGTATGACAAAAATGTGAGGAGTGATAAATAAATATCAGGAATGAAAAAAGAATTAAAGAAGCATAAAACAAATTGAAGCATTGATGAGTAACAGTCATTTAAAAATACAGTAAGTTCACAATTTAATTTTCTTTCCATTTCCACCAGAATATATATACAGGCATTTTAAAAAAGGATTTTTTTTTCTTTTTGGTCAGGGGAGGCTGTGACATGCTAAATTTTGTAAGCATAAAAACTTAGTTTATTCAATTGCAGAATGCCTGGGTCAATATAGTTAATTCAGAAATATTTGAGTACTTTAATAACCAGTAATTATTACCAAATAGCTCTAATAAGCACCGTTCTGTACAAGGAGAAAAGATTAGTGACTACGTAAGTATCATGTATTGGATAGAATGGGGAGGAAAGTTAACGTGTAATTTGCAGAAGGGAGTATTATAGCATAAAAGCTGTCTTCTGCTTACAGAAGCTGTGTACGTAGCTTTCTGTTTTTATGAGCATGATGATGATACATTATTACATGCTAGTTTAATGTAAGCCAGTGATAAATTTAGACCGCTGTAATAGAGAAGACATTCAGAAAACTTCAAAAGAAAGTATGACCTCAATAAAGAAAAAAGTGCAGAGAATAGAGTGCCTGGCTGGAATTACACCAACATTTTAAAGAAGGATTATTTTTAAGATAAGAAATTTAAATTTTTTTTCTGTCCTTATATTTCTATATTTTTATGTAATCATGGTTTTAACATAACTTTCATATCTTATTACTACAGTTATTCATATTTGAAGAAAATGTAGAGAAGCAAAAAAGAAAAAATAATAACCCAGAGAAAGCAACTGTTAATATTTAATATATTTTTTCTGGTTAAATATTTAATTTATTTATATACCTATATTTTAGTAAAAATGGTACAATAATATCAATATTATACTTTCTATTTTTTAACCCCCATTCATTTAATATATTGTAAATATCTTTCTGTGTCATTAGTTTTCCATTCATTCATCCTAACAGATATACATAATCCATTGTATGTACATGGCTTCACCCCCACCCACCTGTTTTTTTTTTCAAGATAGGATCTCATTCTATCACTCAGACTTGAGTGAAGTAATGGGATCATAGCTCACTGCAGCCTCGAGCTCCTGGGCTCAAACGATCCTCTCTTCTTCAGCCTCCTTACAAGCATGTGCTACCTTGCTCAGCTAATTGCTAAATTTTTGTTGTTGTTGCTGTTGTTAGGGATGATGCATCACTATGTTGCCCAAGCTGGACTTGAACTTCTGACCTCAAGCAGTCCTCCCACCTCAGCCTCCCAGAGTGTTGAGGTTACAGGCATAAGTCACCCCACTTGGTCCAAAATTATTTTTTAACAAGAAAAATAATTTTAATGGGATTGGAAATGTACATATTAATGCTTACAAAATAAGTTTTTTTCATGGCATTTGTATATTTTGTCTCCTTCTCATGCCTGTCTTACACATGTACATACACATACACACTTTAACAATTTGTTATGAAGTAGACTAATTGAGTGCATCTTAAGTTCAGCACCAATGGTATATAAATTCCCAGTATGATTTACACAAGGTATTATTAAAGTGTTATTGTTGAGAAAAATATATTACAGTGCAGTTATTTTTTAATGGGACTATGGTTCATATATTTAAAATATGTGGTAATATTCAAAGAAACAAGAAGAGAAAAAAATTCCAATTAGACTTATTTTAGGAATCTCATTAAATTCTGTGGTAAAGTACACCTGACTAAGATATAGTAGAATGGGAGCTTCAAAGGTCTTTTCCTAGTTCTTAGAGTTTGGCAGAATTAAGTGCTGCTAATTAGTGCTAAACTGACTGGAACTGTGGTTGGGAGTGAAGATTGGGGTCATGTTCAGAGATGAACCCAGAGAAATGTATGACGGAGCCTTACACTTTATTTGTGTGCCCATGGACAAATAATAAAAACAGAAAAGAAATAATGGGAAGTTACAGTTTCCTAATTGCAAATTGAGCTTGGATGTTGAGGAGACCTAATGTGATCCTGATACCAAAAGTCGTTCCAACTGACTTGATATGTATACAAATAACAGTACAATTTTTATTTTTAAAATGCAGCTGCAACCTGTCCACTGAATCAGCACAAATAACAGTACTATTTGTATTTTAAAAATGCAGCTGAACCTGTCCATGGGAACATTTTCATTTTCACTTGCAATCAAACACAACACTATGTAGTCCATTGGTATATATTTCTAAAATATTTACCTAGACTACATGACTACAAAAAAGATCTCTTAAATATCAAAATATAAAGATAAATCAACTATTCAGCACATTTATATGTATATATATACTTATAAAAATAATTATTCAATATAAATATCTGAATACATGTATAGTATATAGATATCTATACTGAATAGATACCTATACAAAATAGACTGAATCTATACTGAATCTATATAGTATAAATCTATAATGAATATAACAGTATAGCTATCTATACTGAATAGTTTATTCATCTTTATAAATGTATATATACTGAATAATTGAGAGCTGATTTTTTTACATTGATTACCTATATGTTTATTTTCCTAAATTTGATGATTAAAATAAAATTCAGGCCCAGACCTAATACAATAAAAATTAGTTCATTTTATGTATGAACTTAGCTTAACTTCAAAGTCTTGATCATAGCTTTGAATACATTTTCTTTTAACAACACAATTGCTTTTCATTCAAAAGGGAAAAGTACTCTCTGAAAAACAGTTGATCTATCTGAAGGATTCTCATTCCTTTGAATCTGTGGATATATCATGAGTGTTTTTTTTTAATTCCTTTCCCTGAACTCTTTCCAAAAGAAATTAATTCTCTTAAAAATGTCTTCTTTGAAAACACTGGTTAAACATAGTGAAGTGGCCAGATTTCTCATTGGCATGCTGATTCAGTTTTCACTGGAGATTAGACAGTATTCCAGCTAAATCAGTTAGATTGCATAAATGATTTTCTAATTGCCAATTAGAAAATCAGGGCAACATTTTGGACATGTGTTTGTGGTGATTCTGGTGTAAACAAACCTATTGCACTGTTAGTCATATAAAAGTGCAGCACATATGATTATATACAGTACATAATAAATGATAATGATAATAAACCCCTATGGTTTATGTATTTACTCTTACCAAGAGTTGTTCACTAATGTGCAAAATCACATCACTGAAAGAAATGCTACTTGTGATATTTGAGTCATTAGTACAGTTTACTTACATCAGTCTTTATTTCTAGCTGTCATATTCATGGTGATTCTATTTATGGATGCAAGTACTTTATCACTTCATTACTTCTAGTCTTATTGTGACTAATAATTTATATATTGAGAGCCTTATTATTTTGAAAAGAAATATTTCATTTCAAATACCGAAAAACTTCTCAACAAATAAAAATCCAGGATCAGTTAAACTACTTGAGTTCCATCAAATGTTTGAAGAAAAGTTAAAATCATCACTTCTTAAATGCTTTCAAGAATGTGGAGAGAATAAAACACTTCCTAAGTTAGTCTATGGAGCCAGAATTTCCCTGATCTTTGATTTTACCATTAACATTTATATATTTTCTTGTCTTTGTTCAGGCGGTTATAACAAATCACTATAGACTGGATGGCTTATAAACTTATTTCTCACAGTTTTGAAAGCTGAGAAATCCTAGATGAAAGTGCTAACAGAATCAGTGTCTGGTGGGGACCCACTTCCTGGTTGACAGACAGCTGTCTTTTTTTTGTGTCCTCACGTGGCAGAAGGGACTAATGAGCTCTCTGGAAACTCTACTTTTAGAACACTAATTCTATGCATGAGGGATCCACCGTCATGACCTAAACACCTCTCAAAGACCCCATCTCATAATACTATCACAGACAGTATTAGGACTTTAACATACGAGTTTTGCAGAAATACAAACTTTCAGTTTATAGCATTACTTTTTAGCATTTCATATTTTTCAACAATCTTGTGAGGTAGGGAGGTCTAGTGTTATGCTTTCTATTTTATGGGACACAGCTCCAAAATTATAATAGAATTCAGAAGAAAGGTCATGGCTTGCTGAATAAGTGATCATTTCATTTATAAAAAAATAGAAATGTATTCCATGCATAAAATGAACTCAGTCTGTAATACATTATAAATAAATGCACTTAGATTATTTACTCTATGGGAAGCCTGAACAATTTAACTCTCCTCACATGGATCATTAAGCTGTAACTGCACTCAAACAAGTAAATTGTAAATTATGGAATGCTGGCAAGCAATAATATACCAAGTAATTTCATAGAAAATCATGAAATTCATTAGTACTTTTGAATCAATTTGAGACATTTTTATTTATGAATTTTTTTGTCCTATAATAACAACATACTAGAATAGTTATAATAATAGCACTAAGAATGGACAGTTAAGAGGTCTCTGGTGATCATTGATTAGACTCTTAAAATCTTCTAACTTTCCTAATCTCATTAACTCTGTGAATATTTATTCTGCAATAATTTATGTTTAGCAAGTAATATCCTACATTCTAATAGTAATTCATCAATAACATGTAAAATTTTCAATTTTTAATATCTGACTACCATGGCATAATGTACACTGAAGTTTATATAATTTGAATCAAAGCAAATAAATTTAATATGTCAGTTAATAAAATATGGTTTTTCTTATAAATGATGAAAAGTTTAGTTCAAGTTTTAGAATGGGTGATATTTTTGGACAAGCTTATATAAATACAAGGGAGATAGATTATTATGCAAGGTTCAATGGATGTTTAAATATAGTAAATCATATCTTAATCCTTAAAGGGACTTATCATATAATAATAGTAGGTGCTTTTAAATATATATATTTGATTATTTTTTAAGTTACACACACACACACACACACACACACACACACACACACACATAGTTACACACTTACTCATTAATTGTTAGAATAAGAAAGCCAATCTTAAAAAAAAAAACTCATCAAGTATTTGTATCAGCACAGCAGCTAGTCTGGCAGCTATAAAAATACAATTATGCAAATTAGGTATGTGTTCCCTGAAGGGTCCTAATAGGATGATTGACCTATATATGGCTTAATTTGTTCTCATGCTTCCTCTTTATTGTCTTTCATTTGCACAAGAAATTAAAACCTGTTAAATTATATTGCTCCCCAATTACATATCAAAAGTGCTTTGTCATTCCATGTAAAAAATAATCAGCAGTTTTTTAATGGTATTTTTACTGATAATGCAACTATGGTGCTGGAAGATAGCACAATTTCAGATCATACATTTGAATAATCTCTTTTTCAATCAACATATCACGAAATGACAGTGAGTTTTAAAGATATGTGGATGCGAGATCACAAATCACTGGGTTACATAGACAATTTATTTGCTAGTGTTTTTGATCATATGTATATAATGTCTCCCATTTGGACATTCATTTTAGGGAAGACTATTTGGTAATAGCCACACGGGCATTCTACTGATTTAGCTTTTGGTATCACTAAAAAATCTTTATAGTGTTAAGGTTTGATTTCACTAAGCAGACCAAAACTTAGTGCAAAGGAAAGTATCTTGCTTGCCTCTCAGTCATAAAAACAATTTTCTCAAAGCCTAACTTACGTAAAGGATTCACTTTTTCTTATTATGCTGCTTAGCCTAAATAAAAATATATTGCCAATACAGTTTGTTTCCAAAGCAAATTAAACAACTGTATGTTGTTTCATAAAGAGGAAAAATGCTTCCACTTTATTGAGATAGAAATACAGAATGTGAGTACTTTTAAATCCCCTTTCTCCTCAACTTACTAAAATTCTGGAAACTTAAACATTTTTTGAAAGATGGGTCCAGTATTCTGGGATTGAACAGCTTCATGACAAGGTTTCTTATAAGGTCCCTTACCCCTGTAGTACTGTTAAAAAATAAACTGGGTTGGAAGTTGCTGTTCTTGGTCTACTGCTTTCTGACTTACATTTTATGATGTGTTGTATATATAAGTAGAAAACAGGTAGAATCTATTATGACCCACTGATAATGGTAGGTCAATGTTCCCAGCAACAATATCTCAGTATCTTGCTGAACACTATGTCAAATGGCTAACTCACTGTGTCCAGAGGCTGCTGGCCATGAATCCAGGTTCTTTCCAATCATCATAAGAGATAAAGAGTTGATATTCCAGTATACTTGGAGCTCTTGTGGAACACACTGCTTAGGAAGCTTTGTGCTAGCTGTTAGGTAGATCATTGCCCTTTTGCCACCCTCAATATTGGAAGACTAACAGGCCCAGCAAGTGACATTTCTTTATGAATAGTAATCAACTTTGATAACATTGAGCAGTGTCTGTACTTAGGAGTAACCAGATTATTTAGACACAAATGAGGCTTTTCCACTAAATTACTATCGTCTTATTCTCTAAGAAGCTTAATAACATCTCTGATTTTTTTAAACTGATTTCCAAACAATCAAAATCTATATATTACAATAAATAGTCTTGTTTCGTTTATTTAGTTTACATGGCTATAATAGTGGATATGTTGACGATTAGTCCCCAGATTGCATTCAAAGAGTGAAGTACACATTCTAATGAAAAAAATCATTTTTTCCTTCCATAAATTGCTCAGCATTTGAAGACTAGGTGGCCCAAAACACCAAAATGAAGACCAATGACAAATTTACTGGAATTATAATTTTCTTCTATTTTGTAGATTTATAGTAAGTAATTATTCCTCTAATGTGACTTCTAGTGCCATTTTAAAGATCATCTCTTCATTATTTTCTAGTCATAGTCAAGAGAGTTTAACAATAAATATATTTTTTGAGTAAGTTTATTCTCTGAATACTAATTTCAGAGGTAGCCTTTCCCCATGAATTATTATATTTACTAATCACTACCATTTCTAATTAGTAATTGTTTCTGAAGGTGATATTTCTAACATGAGTTATTTTCCTACTGGGTCTCTTATAACCCTCTTGCCAAAATACAAATGAAGAACAATATAAAGCATTTAATTCGATTAATATTTCACAGACTTGTTGGTCAGGGTTTACGTGCATTCCTACGTGACACAAGTTCATCAACCCTATTTATGCCTAGTGTTCCATTATTGGAACGCTAAGCATGTACGAGTTATTTATATCCTACTGCTCAAGGTCATCACCAAGGTCTGATTGCAAAAATTCAAGATATTGCAACGTCAGGCATAAATGGGGTAATAGACCCTAATTAAACACAACAGCAGCAATAGCAAAACATCTTTTTGACTGTCTCACTGATGTTTAGAATTCCAGCTATCACTACACTGCTTTGTTCCAAAATGTTTAATTAAGTGTACCCTGTTTTATGTAACTGCATAGCCAATATAGATGACAAAAAATAAGTCTTGCTGGATTTATTACATGTATTTGCATTTATTTTTAAATTACTTTTTGATTATTATTATCTTTATTGTGGAAAAAAACACAACATGAATTCAACTCCCTTAACAAATTTGTAAGCAAACAACACAGTATTTTTAACTATAGGCAAAATATTGAACAATAGCTCTTGAAAACATATTCATCTGGTATAACTGAATCTTTGTCAGTTATGCAATCTAACTGATTGAGCTGGAGCACTGTGTAATCTCCAGTGAAACCTGAATCAGCACGACAACTGGAAAATAACTCAGCAATCTAACAAAGGAACAGACCACCAAAAACTGCAAGTTCGCACTCATAAGAGGGAGGTGAACAATAAGAACACTAGGACATAGAGAGGAGAACAACATGCAACTGGGCCTGTTGGGGGTTAGGGGGTGAGGGGCAACTGGAGGACAGACCAATAAGTACAGCAAACCACCATGGCACATGTATGCCTATATAACAAACCTGCACGTTCTGCATATGTATCCCATGGCTTTGGAAGGAAAAAAAAATGAAATAGAAAACAGTAAAACAATAGAAAACATTACAACAAAACTAATAGTTGCTTCTTAAACAAAATTAACAACTTTGATAAATCTTTAGCTGAATTGAGGACAGAAAGAAAGAGAGAGAGACTTAGTGAATGGGGGACATTTCTATCAATTCCATATAAATTAACAAAAAGTACTACAAGAGAGTACTATAAGCAAGTGTATGCTAACAAATTATATAACATATGGTATAAAATGGAGATATTCATAGAAACCCATAACCTATCAAGACTGAACAAAGAAAAATAGAATACCCAAAGAGAATTGTAACTAGTAAGAATATTGAATCAGGAATCAAAAAGTTTTCAACAAATAAAAATCCAGGACCAGATATTTAAACTAGTGAGTTCTATCAAATGTTTAAAGAAAATTTAAAACCAACACTTCTTACACTTTTTCAAAAATGTGAAGAGAAAGAAACACTTCCTAAGTTAGTCTATGGAGCCATAATTTCCCTGATACCAAAGGAAGAGAAAGACACTACAGGAAAACTATAGACCAACGTCCCTTAAGAATATTGATGTAAACATTATAAACAAAATACAAACAAACTGAATTCAACTACATATTAACATGAATAAAATACATGACTAGGTAGGATTTATTTCTGTAATCAGAGATGAATCAACATATGAAAATCAATCAATGTGACACCACATTAATATAATTAACAAAAGAATCACATGATCTCAACTGATACAAAAACAGTATTTGACGAAATGCAACATCCTTTCATTGAAAACAAATCAAAAGAAAAACCTCTTTAAAAATTAGATATAAAAGGAACATACCTAAACACAATAAAGGCCATGTATGGCAACCCACAGTTAATATCATATTTGATGGTGAAAAGTTGAAAGTGTCTCTAAGATTAGGAACAAGAAAAGGATGCTTACTGCTATGTTGGATATTTCTTCCCCTCAAACCTCATACTGAAATTTGATCACCAGTCTTTGAGGTGAAGCCTAATTGGAAGCAATTGGATCATGGGGATGGATTTGTCATTAACAGATTAATGCCATTCCAGGGATGGGGAGGTGTGATTGAGTTAAAACATGTCTGGTGTCATCCTGACTGTCTCTCTTACTTCCTCTCTCACCCTGTGATCTGTGAACATGTTGATTCCCTTTGCTTTTCACCTTAAGTGGAAGCACACTGAGGCCTTCATAAGATGCCCAATTGTGAACCCTCCAGCCAGCAGAACTGTGATCTATATGAACAGATTTTCTCTATAAATTATCCAGTCTCAGGTATTCCTTTATAACAACACTAAACATAAGACATCTACTCTCACTACTTCCGTTCAACATAGTGATGGAAGTCCTGGACAGAGTAATTTAGCAATAAATAGAAAAAAAAATTCACCAAAATTGTAAAGGAAGAAGTAAAATGAGTTATTTGCCTTCAACAGATCTGATATAAAGGGTGTACACACACACACACACACACACACACCCCTCTTAGAAGTAATCATCATATTTAACAAAGCTACAAGATACAAAATCAATACACAAAAATCAATCTGAAAAGTAAAAATAATTTCACTTATAGTAACATAAAAAATAGTAAAATTTGTTGGAATTAGCATAACTGAAGAGGAAAAAGACTTGTATAATAAAAATGAAAAAAAGTATTGTTAAAGGAAATTGAAGAAGACAACAACAAATGAAAAGACATCCTACATGAATGGTCTTAAAGATTTAATACACTTAAGACTTCAAAATTACCCAAAATGATCTAAGGATTCAATATAAACCAGATTTTTTTTTGCAGAAATATGGAGGTTCAACACAAATTAATGTAGAATTCAAAGGGAATAAGAGTAACCAAAATGATTTTGGGAAAAATAAAACTTGGGAGCTTCATGCTCCTGATATCAAAATTTACTACAAAGCTTTAGTAGTCAAAATGATGTAGTATGGCTGAAAGACAGACATATAGACCAATGGAGTAATCAGGGAACCCAGAAAGCATCCCCCACCTACATGGCCAAATGATTTTCAACATGCATGGCAAGAATATTCAATGAAGAAAGCATATTTTTAACCAAAATTGTGTGTAAAGCTGGATATCCAATAGCAAATGAATAGTTATACCACATATGAAAATTAACTACAAATAAATCAAATAGCTAAATAATAGATAAAACTATAAAATTTTTAGAATAAAACCTAGAGGAAAACTCATGATATTGGATTTAGCAATGATTTTTTGGAAATGACTCTAAAGGTTAAGACACAAAAAAGTAGGCAAAGTGGAATTCATAAACATTAAAAGATGCAAACTTGTGTGCATCAAAGAACACTATCAAGAGAGTGAAAAGACGACCCACAGAATGGGAGAAACTCTTGGAAAATCACGTCTGAAAATGGGTGAGTATCCAGAATATATAAAAAATTCTTATATCTCAAAAACAACAAAACAGTCAACCTGTTTCAAAGTAAGCAAAAGACTTGAATAGGCAGTTATTTTAAGGAAAAAAAATACAAATGGCAAATAAGAATAGAAAGACCCTCAACATCATTAATCTTAAGGTAGTAGATATCAAAACCACAATGAGGTACCACTTTATACCCAGTGGAATGGCTATCATTCTTTTTTAATTGGAAAAAAATATTTCATTCGAACTCTTCAGCTTGAAGTTCTGGGTTCACTGGGAACCTGCCCCTGTCTGCCAAAGATTTGTCTGCCTCTTGCTGCTATTATTCCCCCCTCTGAAGAGGTATATCTAACTGCTGTTAGGAGAGGGATGATGACTGCTCTTAACTGCTTCCTTATGACAACGTGCTGTTTTGGAAAGATGGCATTCAGATCTCTCTAAGAGGCCTGAAGGTTTTCAGTAAAAGGAAGCCATCATCCTGGGTTCCAGTTGCATGACCGTTTGGAGTTTAATGAATATGTTATCCCATTCTTTCCTTACTGGTTAGGGTTCAGCTGGAACATCTGCTGTTAAGTCAATGGGAGCTCCTTTATAGGTAAATGGATACTTTGCATTTGCTGGTTTTAGAATCCTCTCATTATCTTTGACTTTAGGCAGTTTGACTATAATATGTCATGGAGAAGATCATGTTTGCATTATATAAGTTTGGGTATCTTTGTGCTTCCTGTATCTGAATATTTAAGTCTTTTGCTAGGCTTGAGACGTTTTCATCTATTATTTTGTTAAATAGGTCTTCTAAGTCTTTTATTATTTTTTACCATAACGAGCACCAATAATTTGAATATTCAGTTACTTTATGTTGTCCCAAAGGTTATGAAATCCTTGATCCTTCTTTTTAAATTTTTATTTATTTCTTTTTATCTTACATAATTTCAAATATCTTTTTTCAGGACCTGGATTCTTTATTCTGTTTGATATAGTCAATTGTTGACTATTTCAAATGTATTTTATTTTTCACTCAATACATTTTCAGTTGCAAAATTTCAATTGTTTTTAATGATCTCTCTCTCTGGTAAATTTCTCATTCATATATTCAATTGTTTTTCTGGTTTCTTTGTATTGTTTCTCAGAATTGTTTTGTATTTTCTTGAGCTTTAAAGTCAATATTTTTAATTATTTGTGCAAGATATCATGAATTTATTTTTTATTGATATTTTGCAAGTGAATTATTGTCCTTGGGAGGTGCCATTTTTCCTTGCTTTTTTTTTTATGTTATCTGTGTTCCTACATTGATTTCTGTGTAAGTGGTGCAGCAATGCTCCTTTTGGATTTTTAAATTTGCTTTTTTAAAGGAGAGCTTTCTCCTGAAGATATATGTGTAGTGTTGCATAGGTAGGGCACTTTGGTTTTTATTTTGAATGCATACAGCAGTGTGGTCTCTGTATCCTTTTTTTTTCTCTAAAAAGCATTAGTTGTATCTCTGGTTTTCTTGGGGACTTATTATCTGTTATCAGTAGAGGCTGTGAAGAGGTTTTGCTGGGGACTGGGAAGCGAGGTGGGCCAGTCTCTGGGCCCCAGTTGTGGCAGTGGTGAGATGAGTATGCCTATCCTTGAACCCCAGAGCAATGTATGCTGGCTCCAGTATTAGTGAGTCCAGGCTTATTCCTGGGCCTCTGGCTGTGGTATCAGTAGACCAAGCATGTGAACAAGTTCTCAGACTTCTGGGCAGATGGCATGATATCAGCAATGGAAGTGAATGTGTTGGGGCAAACCAGTGTAACCCACATAGTCCAAGCTGGTGTGGGAGGTGATGGTTTGGATGAACCAGGCCCCTAAGTTGCAGGTGTCATATGAATTTGGGAGTCAACTATGTTGGTATTGGCATGTTTGTTTGGCCCAATCTCATGCCCTGAGAGGAGTATTTAGGTGCCAATTGTAGTGGGCTGGAACCCCTTGTAGAGTTCTCAGGTACTGGCTGTAATATGTAGTGGTGGGGTGTTTTTCAGTCCACTGGTGAAATGCTCAAGTGGAGGCAGTGGCAGCTGCACTGCAGGAGAATGGAGCCACTGTCAGTGGGAGTAGCATAAACAGCAAGTTTTGAGGCACATGGTTTGCTCATTCTTTGATCCTACAGAAGCCCTCAGCAGAATCTGTGGGTGGTATTTGTCTGTGGGGTGCATATCTGGGAATGTATTTATTTTTCCCTTGCATTTGAATCACAGTTTAAGTAGATATAGAATTCTTAGTTGACATTTTATTTTTCTTTTGGCTTATTAAATATATCATTTCATTGCTTTCTTTCCTGAAAAATTTCAGCTGAAAAATCTACTAGTAATCTTACTGGATATCTCTATTGCGTGATCAATCATATTTGTCCTGCTGCTTTCAAAATAATCTCTTTGCTTTCTGACAGTTTGTTTATAATGTATCTTGGTATGGTTTTCTGTTTTTATCCTACTTGGAGTTTATTGATACTCTGGGATTCTTAGATTGGTGTCTTTCTTAAAATTTGGAAAATATTTAGCCATTATATCTACAAATAAAATATTTGCCCTGTTATCTTCCTTTTCTCTTTCTGGGAATTTCATAATGCATATTTGCACCTTCTTGATGGTATTCTGTAAATCTTTCAGACTCTGTTGCCTTCCTTTTCTGTTTTAGACTCAATAATTTTATATAATGTCTGACTTTTCTGATTATTTCTTCTGCCTGAATCTACTGTTTAATTGCTGTAGTTAATTTTAAAATTCATTTATTTCATTTTTCAGCTTTAAAATGCCTTCATGTTTTTATTCTTTTTTAGTTTTAATTTTTGGAAATGGAGTCTTGCTTTGTCATCCAGGCTGGAGTGTGGTACCACAATCATAGCTTACTGCTGCCTTTAACTACTTGAGAAAATTAATCCTCCTACCTCAGCCTCTCATACAGCTAGAACTGTAGGCATACACCAACATGTCCAGCTATATTTTAGAATTTTTTTCTAGAGGCAGTGTCTTGCTATGTTGCATAGGCTAGTCTCAAATATCTGGCCTCAAGTCATCCTCCAATTTCATCCTCCCTGTTCTTTTTTCATAATACATATATCTATGTTGAGGTTGTAATTTTGTTTATACATATATATTTGTTTATATGTGTTGTTTATATATATAATTTATATATTTTTGATTTTCTTTGGTTCTTTGTGTTTTTCTTTGGCTCTTTAAACATATTAAAGATGGTTGTTTTCAAGTCTTTATCTAGTGTGTCCCATGACTGTGTTTCTTCAGAAATGGTTTCGAAAATTTATTTTACTTCTCTTGGATGTTTTTCTCTTTCTTTGCATGCCTGCAATCTTTTTTTTGGAAAGCTAAACATATTAAAAAACAAGTTCTCTGGGAGGATCTAAGATGGCTGAATAGGTACAGCTTCGGAGTGCAGTACCCAGCAAGAACAATGCAGAGGCTGAGTGCTCACCACATTCCCAAACAAGTTTTCATTGCCCACAGACCAGGAGATTCAGAGGACTAAAAGCACCACGAGTTTTCAGCATGGTTGTTGCAGCGGGTTGGTGCACAGAAACACACAAATCTGGGCTGCCATTTCAACTGGCACCTGGAATGCCTGAAAGACAGAGCTGCCCATTCAACTGAAAGGGAGGCGGTGAGACAGGGAGCCAGGTGATCTGGCTCAGTGGGTACCACCCCCACAAAACAAGCAATCTGAAATGCTCTGGATTGAGAGTTTCACAGCAAGTGCAGCTGGACCCAGGATGGTCCAGCTCAATGGGAGGAAGGGCATCCACCCCTACTGAGGCAGTCTGCCAATACTGAGGCAGTACACACAGCAGCTGGGCAGAACCTGTGACAGCTTAGCAACACCCCTTCTGGCAGACTGTGACTAGACTACTCCGTGCAGGGCAGGGCCTCTCTGAAAAAAGGCAGCAGCACATCAGGAACCTATGAATGAAGCCGACCTTCCTAGGTCAGAGCACTTAGGAAAATTGGGGGTTAAGAGTTCCAGTACAGCAGACTTAAAGGTAACTGCCCAGCAGCTCTGTATGGAACAACGGAGCTCCCAGCACAGCACTGGAGCTCCTATAAGGGACAGACTATCTCCTCAAGCAGCTCCCCGACCCTCGTATACCCAAAGAAACACCTCATAAAGGAGAGTTCGGGCCGACATCTGGTGGGTACCCTTCTAGGATGAAGATAACAGAAGAAGAAACCAGCAGCAACCCTTACTGTTCTGCAGGTGATCCCCAAGCAAGCAGGGTCTGGAGTGGACATCCAGCAGTCCTACAGCAGAGGGGCCTGACTGTTAGAAGGAAAACTAAGAAACAGAAAGAAATACCTTCAACATCAACAAAAAGGATGTCCACTCAGAAAGCCCATCCAAAAGTCACCAACTACAGAGACCACAGGTAGATAAAGCTACTAAGATGGGAAGGTTTCAGAACAAAAATAATGAAAACATGAGAAACCAGAACACGTCTTCTCCTCCAAGTGATCACAACTCCTCACCAGCTAGGGATCAAAGATGGATGGAGAATGAATCTGATGAATTGACAGAAACAGGCTTCAGAAGGTGGGTAACAACAAACTTTTCAGAGCTAAAAGAACATGTGTTAACCCAATGCAAAGAAACTAAGAACCTAGAATAAAGGTTAGATGAGATGCTAACTAGAATAAACAGCTTAGAGAAGAATATAAATGACTTGATGGAGCTGAAAAGCACAGCACGAGAACTTCACAAAGCATACACAAGTTTCACTAGAAGAATTCACCAAGCAGAAGAAAGGATATCAGAGATTGACTATCAACTCAATGAAATAAAATGAGAAGGCAAGTAGAGAAAAAAGAGTGATAAGGAAGGAACAAAGCCACCAATAAATATGGGATTACATAAAAAGACCTAATCTACCTTTGATATGGTATACCTGAATGTGACGGAGAGAATGAATCAAAGCTAGAAAACACTCTTCAGGATATTATCCAGGAGAACTTCCCAAACCTAGCAAGGCAGGTCACCATCCAAGTCCAGGAAATACAGAGAACACCACAAATATATTCCTCAAGAAGAGGAACCCCAAGACACATAATCATCAGGTTCACCAGGGTTGAAATGAAGGAAAATTACTAAGGGCAGACAGAGAGAAAGATTGGGTTATCCACAAAGGGAAGGCCATCAGACTTACAGTGGATCTCTCCACAGAAACCCTACAAGCTAGAAGAGTGGGGGCCAATATTCAACACCCTTAAAGAAAAGAACTTTCGGCCGGGCGCGGTGGCTCATGCCTGTAATCCCAGTACTTTGGGAGGCTGAGGTGGGTGGATCACAAGGTCAAGAGATCGAGACCATCCTGGTCAACATGGTGAAACCCCGTCTCTACCAAAAATACAAAAAATTAGCTGGGCACGGTGGCATGCGCCTGTAATCCCAGCTACTTAGGAGGCTGAGGCAGGAGAATTGCCTGAACCCAGGAGGCGGAGGTTGCAGTGAGCCGAGATCGCGCCATTGCACTCCAGCCTGGGTAACAAGAGTGAAACTCCATCTCAAAAAAAAAAAAGAAAAGAACTTTCAACCTAGAATTTCATGTCCAGCCAAACTAAGCTTCATAAGTGAAGGAGAAATAAAATCCTTTATGGACAAGCAATTGCTGAGAGATTTTGTCATCACCAGGACTGCCTTACAAGAGTTCTTGAAAGAAGCACTAAATAATTAAAGGAACAACCAGTACCAGCCACTCCAAAAACATACCAAATGGTAAAATCCACTGAGACATTGAAGAAACTTTGTCAACCATCAGGCAAAACATCCAGCTAGCAACAAAATGGCATGATCAAATTCACACACAACAATATTAACCTTAAATGTAAATGGGCTAAATGCCCCAACCAAAAGGCACAGACTGGCAAATTGGATAAAAAATCAAGACCCATCACTGTGCTATATTCAGGAAACCCATCTCACATGCAAGGACACCCATAGTCTAAAAATAAAGGGATGGAGGAAGATTTATCAAGAAAATGGAGAGCTAAAAAGAGCAGGAGTTGCAATCCTAGTCTCTGATAAAATGGACTTTAAACCAACAAGGATCAAAAGAGAAAAAGAATGGCATTACATAATGGTAAAAGGATCAATGCATCAAGAAGAGCTAATGATCCTAAATATATTTGCACCCAATACAGGAGCACCCAGGTACATAAAGCAAGTTCTGAATAACCTACAAAGAGACTAAGTCTCCCATACAATAATAGTGAGAGAATTTATCACTCAACTGTCAATATTAGACATATCAATGAGACAGAAAATTAACAAGGATATCCAGGACTTGAACTCAGATCTGGATGCAGTTGACCTAATAGAGATCCACAGAAATCTCCACCCCAAATCCACAGAATATACCTTCTTTTCAGCACCACATTGCACCTACTCTAAAATTGACCACATAAGTGGAAGTAAATCACTCCTCAGCAAATGCAAAAGAATGGAAATCATAACCAACAGTCTCTCAGACCACAGGGCAATCAAATTAGAACTCAGAATTAAGAAACTAAGTCAGAACTGTACAACTTCATGGAAACTGAACAACCTGCTCCTGAATGTCAACTGGATAAACAATGAAATGAAGGCAGAAATAAACATGTTCTTTGAAACCAATGAGAATGAAGACACAACGTACCAGAATCTCTGGGACACATTTAAAGCAGTGTCTAAAGGGAAATTTATAGCAATGAATGCCCACCAGAGAAGCAACAAAGAATCTAAAATCGACACCCTATCATCAAAATTGAAAGACCTAGAGGAACCAGATAAAAAAACCTCAAAATCTAGCAGAAGACAAGAAATAACTAAGATCAGAGCAGAGCTGAAGGAGATAGCGACACAAGAAAACCTTCAAAAAAATCAATAAATCCAAGAGCTGGTTTTTTGAAAATATTAACAAAATAGACAGACCACTAGCCAGATTAATAAAAGAGAAAAGGAGAAGAATCAAATAGATGCAATAAATAACGAAAAAGGGAATATCACCACCAATTCCATAGAAACACAAATACCATCAGAGATTACTACAAACAACTCTATGCACATAAACCAGTAAACCTGGAAGAAATGGATAAATTCCTGGACACTTGCACCCTCCCAAGCCTAAACCAGGATGAAGTTGAAACCTTGTATAGACCAATAACAAGGGATGAAGTTCAGGCAGCAGTTAATAGCCTACCAACCAAAAAAAGTCCAGGTCCAGATGGGTTCACAACTGAATTCTACCAGATGTACAAAGAGGAGCTGGTACTATTCCTTCTGAAACTATTTCAAACAATACAAAAAGAGGGAATCCTTCCAAAATCATTTTATGAGACCAACATCATCCTGATACCAAAACTCGGCAGACACTCAACAAAAAAAGAAAACTTCAGGCCAATATCCATGATAAACTGTGATGCAAAAATCTTCAATACAGGCCAGGCATGGTGGCTCAAGCCTGTAATCCCAGCACTTTGGGAGGCTGAGGTGGGTGGATCATGAGGTCAAGAGATCGAGACCATCCTGGTCAACATGGTGAAACCCCATCTCTACTAAAAATACAAAAAATTAGCTGGGCACAGTGGCGCATGCCTGTAATCCCAGCTACTCAGGAGGCTGAGGCAGGAGAATTGCCTGAACC